>SNQJ01S0012021.1:23467-55793 GCA_010110895.2 Picea sitchensis
GTTCCTCATCATGAACCTCGCTTGTATGGTTTTGTCTTGATCTATTGAAGGTTGCATCTTCATCAAAGGTTACGTCTCTTCTAGTCTCACTCTGTCAGTGACCAGGGATGTAAACTCTGTATGCCTTTGATGTCTCGATATATCCGAAAAAAAAGATACCCTTCTTTCCTAAAGGGTCCAACTTGGATCTTTTGTCCTTGGGGACATGTACATATACGGGACAACCGAATATTCTTAGATGTTTGACCTTTGTCTTTTCACCTGTAAATATTTCTTCCGGTGTCTTATTCCCAAGTACACGATGGGGACTTCTATTATGCACATATACAAAGATCCTCGCTGCTTCTTCCCACAGATGCATAGGTAAGTCTTGATCATGAATCATGGATTTCATTGCTTCCATGATTGTTTTGTTCTTCCTTTCTTCCACACCATTATGCTGAGGATTGTAGGGAGTAGAGATCTCCCTCTTAATCCCAACTTCCTTACAGAATGTATTGAATTCATCGGATGTGAATTCTCCTCCATTCTCTGACCTTAGAATATTTATTTTCTTTTCAGAGAAGTTTTATACAATAGCTTTGAATTCTTTGAACTTGCTAAATACATCACTTTTATTTTTCAAAAAATAAATCCAGGTTTTACGTGAGTAATCATCAATGAATGAGACATACTATACATACCCGCTTAGTGAATTCACTGACATTGGTCCACATACATCTGAATGCATAATGTCCAGGGCTTCCTTCAATTTGTTTTCACTATTTGGAAATGAGTTCTTCATGTTCGTTCCTTGTGCAAATCCTTTGCATATTCCTTCATGGTTCACTTGGATCTCTGGCAAACCTGTCACCATATTGCTTACGATCGGTAAGGCTTTGCATTTTAGGTGATCAAATCTCCTATGCCATAACTCACTTGGAGTTATTGTATTGTGTACTAGTGATGAATCTGAGTGTCCCTTCAATTTATATAGGCCTCCTTCTTGGACACCAATCACTACAGCATCATCAATAGTCTTTCCTTTTGGCCACATGAGAACTTCACCATCCACAAAAGTGACTCTGAATCCTTTCTCATATAGTGCTGATATGGAAAGGATATTTTTCTTCAATCCAGGAACATATAGAACATCCTTCATCTTCATGGGTTTTCCGGAATCCAATATGTAAGCTGCTTCTCCTACTCCTTTGATGGGATACAGTTAGCCATCGCCTAGTTTGACCTTATGAGGTGAATCTTTCTTAATCAAGTTTAAAAACAAGTTATTATACCCTGTCATGTGCTTGGAGGTGTCACTATCAATGAGACATGTGCCACTTCCATGGGTGATTGTTTCGGTAAGAGATGAAATCAAAACATACTCTTCACTTGACTCATCTCCTTTAGCTCTCTTCTTATCAGATTCGTCATATTTTGCAGCATGAGAATGATGTCTCTTATACTTTCCTTTTCTGACCTTATCTTTCAAGTTGGGACAAAATCTTGCAATGTGTCCCATCTTTTGATAAATGAAGCATCTGAGATTTGAGTAGTCCTTAAATTGGCCTTTGTGTGGTTTGTGAGGCCTCTTGTGGGGATGATCTTCCTTCTTACTCTTTCCTATTCTGGCATGTCCTGCTAAGGCTTTATCATCATTGGCTAGTTTTTATTCACATGATGCCAGTCTCACTTCTTCTTGAGTACAGTCCTCCCTCATCCTGCTAAACTTTGTAAGCTTCCTCCTAGAATATATTCTTTGAATGAAGGATTCCCATGTCCTTGGGAGACCATTCAAGGTATTCATCACAATTTCGTCTTCTTCGACAGTATCTTCAATGGATTCAATTTGTTCTCTGATCTGAGATACCCTTGTGAAGTATGATTGGATAGCTTCTGAACTTTGCATCTTCACACTCTTGAGTTGTGTTCTCAAATTCATCTTCTAGTTGATATTCTTCCCTTCATAAAATCAAGATATGGAATCAAACATCTTCTTGGGAGTTGTTAAAGACAAGACATGAGGGATCAGGTGATCCTTGATAGAAAATGAAATGATTCTCTTTGCTTTGACCAAGCTCTTCGTGTGTTTTTCCTTGGCTTCATCTACCTTTGGCTCTGGAACTTCTTCCTTGACGAATCCTTCTAGGTCATTCTCTTATATAATGAGCATCACTATGTACTTCCATGCTTAGAAGTTAGCAACATCCTCAAGCTTCTCATCAAGCTTAGTTTTGATAGTCATCTTTCCCTGTGAGTAAAATACGACAAGAAATAAAAAAAAATCAAGGAAGGATTTTGAACTTACCAGAGAGTGTGTTATTCCAACATGAAATCTACTCTAAGTTGAATCTGCAGTTGTGTTGATGCCTTGATCTAGGGTTTTATGAGGAAACCCTAATTTTCCAACTTTCGATTTTTGGAAATATGATCTAGGGAATAGATCCACCCTCCTAAGGTGAGTTCCTTGTGGTCTTACTTTTCCCAATGTTCTTCAGAAAATAAATGACCTCACCTCCTAGGGTTTTATGTCGAAACCCTATTTTTTGAAAATTACAGAAACTGAAAACTACTCCAAGGAAAAGGTGTGCAAGGGTTAGAGAAACTTTCATAAGGATTTGATTTCCCCAGCGAGTTCCTCAGTACTGTGAAAATGGATTCTTTCAGGCCTGCTCTAATACCATCTTGAATTTTTGACTTAAGAAATTAACTGAATTGGTGTTCTTTAACTTTTAACAATTATTACAATAACTACATACAAGAGAATAATTGAAAAAATGGCATCCACAACATACAATATTTACCATGGGAAACCCTCTTGGGGAAGAAAACCCAGCAAAAATTCTTTAGTATAGATTTGTTAACAAGAACAATGTCTCTCTTTAAGAGAGATCTCACGAAGAAAAAGATCCTCCAAAAACCCTAACCAGAACAAAGTAGTGCACCACTTGACCAATATAGACTTTAGAAAATAGACCAAAACCCTTCACGGTACACCTCCTTGCTGAAGTTGTGTCTCCCTCTAAGACTTGTGCACTTTTCTATTGAGATAAAGAGCTTGTTGTGCGTTCTTCAAATGAGGCATTAGGCCTCTTATAAATAATAGTTGGGCCAACCTAAATTAGGTCTGGGTTGACTTGACACTTTACTAAGGCACAATATGGCCGACTTTACAAAATACACTTTATAAATTACATTTGACATTTTCACAATGGCGCAATAGGGACGACTTGACAAATACAAATTTATAATTTACATTTGACACTTTACAATGGAGCAATAGGGCTGACATGATTAATTACAATACAATAATAATATCTTTCGTTGCTACTCAAAACTTTAACACAAATCTGCATCGAAAACAACTAAGAGCTTTGACAACATAGAGAATTTATTGCATAAATATCTTTATGGGCAATATGTAAAGGCATTCTATTGCTGGACTACAATTGTTGTTAGACGAAAACCCATAGGCATTACTCTTCGCTACAATCTCCAGAGATAGGATCCACGAGAGGGGGTTAACCCATGTCACAAAACTTGTGGGAAGCATTGAACCCAATGTCCAACAATCTCCCCCAAGATCATGTTGGGTGAGTTTTTAACTCAAGACTTATTGCTCTGATACCATTTTTTGGAATGCATTTTTTGTTCGACCAAAACTCGCAAGCATTGATCTCTGCTACAATTTCCAGATATAGGGTCTATGAGAGGGGGTTAACCCATGTCATGAAACTTGCAGGAAGCATTGAACCCAATGTCCAACACCTATGATGATAACTTGATTACATGAAAAATATTTTCATAAACTTGAATGGTATCTTTCATGTCACAGTTAGTGATATAGAAATCCATAAACGATTGAATCCAGGTAATAAGAAAGTTTGACCTTTCATAGAGTCAATCCTTCTCTGAGATATTCCTCATCAATTTTAATCACTTGAGGTCATAGAAAACCAATATCTCAATGACAAAGTAATATAATTTAAATATTCTATTAACAAGCATGCATTTGTCTCGGACTAGTTGTTAGTATCTATGAAAACAAGAAGTTGGTAACAAATTCTAAAAGGTGTCAACCACATTCACTTGAATTCCACCTACTTCCTAATCTTCCACCTCATCCTTAATGGGTAGGGAAATTTGGTATCACATTTAATATATGTATTATGTTTGCATTAGTGCCTCAAACTCCCCAAAGTATGTTCTAGCCACCCAATTCAAGGAAAATTATATGATGTAAATTCAAAATCTTATAATTATGACAAAAATTATGGATTCCCTTACCTTGGTTGATCATTTATAACAAATGGTTCGCTCAAAATTTTCACTAGGCCAGTGAGAATTCCCTTAATGGATCTAATAACTATGCTCTAGGTAGTCTTAGAGGAAAAGATAGTCATAGGCTTTGGGAAATTGACATAACCATAGATAATTGGTGGTTTCTTACAATAGGATCCATAAGACTACACAACCATTGAATATAAAAGAAAATCCCTAGAGATGTTCTCCAAGGCAATCCACATGTCATTCCTTTTCATTAGTAAAATTGTAATAATTAGTTTTGGATTGGACATTGAAAAAAACATAACAATTTCAACATTCAATTCAATTTATTCAATACTCACCTTAGGTTCTCCATGCACAAGCATATCAATATCAAGGTCTTCTTTCAATTTGATAACTTTGGAAACTTCATCCTTGATGCAATTAGCATATTTATTACTCTTCCTCTAAAATCCTATTATGGCATCAAGTGTTCTTTGTTACATGCATGCTTCTAGATAATAACATTTTAAAACTTGAATTAGATTAACCAATCACAACAAATGCAAATATAACCCACCTGTATTTAGGACAAACCATGCACAATTAAAATCTTTGTGGGAATGACCCAATTGTTGTATGGGGAAGAATTCAAAGATTCAACTTTTAATGTTGTTGCTCAAGATGAACGTTTACTGGTGTAACTTAGATATGGTCATAAGTCTTCAATGTTGCAACATGCAATTATAATCATGAAAAGTAATTTAATAGTGTCAGTTGAAAGGTACTAGAAAATGAGCCTATATGGTAAGTGTTGTCCGAGAAAATTATATTAGATTTCTCATCTAACTAAGAAAAACATTGAAACTCAATGCCCTATGTAGACTTTGTAACATGTAAAATCATAGGATGTAAAAGGAATTCTCAACAATACACATCAAAACCTCATCTACAGGGTGCTTATACACAAGCATCCCAAAGAGTGCATCAAATAATAATTTATCATAGATAAAATTTGAATCATCAATTTTACTAAATTTAGAGAGATACAATACCCATACAAAAAATAAGAGAACTTGTAACTTTTTGAACTACCTCATTTTTCACTCTCGAAGTAGAATTTTTTGAATCAAGTGCCACTCCATTAGCTACAAATACTACCTGCAGTGAAAAGTGGTATTAAGAAAATATTAAGAACTTTAATTCTATGAAAAGCAAGGAAATAAATATTAAGAAAATGGCATATCAACCACACAACCAATGCAAAGAGAAGTAAACATGTGCCAAGAATGAGTGAATGCACTTGGGATGAATAATAATCAGTATTCTCAGTGTTGTACCATGCATCAACACCTTCCCCTTTCTTGGATCCTTGCTTGGAAAGCATTTATTTTTCCAAGAAAAGGGGACCCCTCCTTTTCTCTCGACTTGCAGAGTTTTCTCCACGTTTGATCTTTGATTTTTTCTCTTCCCTCTTTGATCAGGTTGTTTGGCGTTTCAAGTCTAGTTTGATTCAATATTTTTTCAAAACTTAGAGAAATTCTTAAAATAGCATTGTTCAAGTTATGGGAGTAGTTCCTTTTAATTACTCTGACACACATCGAAGGATTTCCAATTAATTCCTTCGACCCATCGGAGAGATTTATCTGACGTCTATATATACACATGTTTTAACCGACAGGGTTAATATTAAATCCTCCTATTCAATTGGAGGACTTATTACGAACTCCATCGGTTGAACCAGAGGAGTTCCCCAAAACCTCTCTGATGCATTAATATTTTGAACAACACACTTTGTGTAAACTCCTCCAAAACAAAAACAATGAAACCAAAGCACTTCCCGTTAACACCTCCAATCCATATCAGAGGTCTTCCCACCATCTCCTCTGGTATGACCAGAGTACTTCCAAATATCCCCTCCAATAGAGAAAGGATTTAAATGTCATATGAGTTCCCCCCAACCCTTCTGGTTGCGTTGATTTTCCTGCCACATCTATAAAGGGGGTGCCCCACCTATATCCTTCTTATCATTTGGTATTTTTCTATGGAAGAAAGGGGAGCGTTGAGAGACCAAATGATGAGTTGTTGCATCCATGAGAGTGTCATCCTTTGTCTATCCATGTGTCATTACATAAGCTAAGTAATCCCTAAAACTCTTTCCACTGGTGTTATTTTTATTAGGGTTAGGTTTATCTTTCTAGTGGATATTATGTAATCTATTCACCTTCCCCGCAACCTCGTATCTCGCTAGTCTTACCTCTACTATTATCCTCTGTGCCAACGTACTTTTGACCTTGACTATAAGGTAAATCCTAACTTGTTCCCTAGTATGATTTTGTTATGCATTGTCTAAAATACCAACTCAGAACACACAAACAACGTTTATGGTTGCAAGATTTCACATACCCGTGGAACCACAATCAACCCTCACCTTTGAACAAATACTCAAGTTTAGTAGGTTTTATTTCCTTGGAACTACCACTAATGTGCCCAAAGTATCGCTCCGTCTAATCGAAATTGTATCCAAACCTTACCACAGTTAGTTGGTTCCCAAAATACATAGCCATATTTTTCATAGACTCATGTGATCGAAGAAGTTAATATGATTGTCTTCAGTAGCATACCAGAAGAGATACACGATCGCCTTCGGTGTTCATCGAAGGACTTTACATGAACCCCTCTGGTATTAACCTTTTCGATTAACTTAAAGTAAATACCTTTGGTATTTCTTGGAAGAGTTAACAAAAAGTCTTCTGGCCTATATCGACAACCATGCCATGAACTGTTCTAGTTCCACTAGTGAAATTTACATGAAATGTTCCAATATAATTGTTGGACTTTGTAATACTTTCTTTGGTTATAACTTTGCATTTCAGCAGAGCTAACACGAACTTCACTGACACACAACTCCCTTCACCAGAAAATTTCCTTTGGTTTGTTTCAGTATATACCATAGCAATTCGCATGAATTGCTCTGATCTCAAATATTTCTCCATTAACCAAGATAATATTAACTTCACTAACCTGCATGGATTCTTCACCTAGTTTCTCACCAAATTTTAAACTCTCATAATGTCTCCTATCATCATATCATCTGCAGATGATGATATCCACCCCAACATTGACATGAGTGATTCTTCAGGTACCCAACACAGAGGTTTACATAGTAATATTTGTTTTCAATATTCATTCACTACTAAAATGCTTATTGCTTATATGTTTATAAGGCATGATATGATCATGTTTGTTTTCTCGTTTGGTTTTTTGTGTTAATTTTTACTATGTATTTCATATTCAAAAATGTCACTACAAAAGAAGATAACAAGCAAGGCACTTATCACATAGGCTTTTGGCAGGGAAAGCGAACAATATGAAGATCGTGATTCCCCAGGGGCAGTGTACGATGATACATCAAGACTCCTGGAGAAAGGAGGAGACTCACTCAAATGGGGTGAAGTCTTTCAAATGTTCAAAATATGGACATTCCTAGTGGAAGCTAGTGACTAAGACGAACTCTGAATCTTCAAGAACATTCGGAGATCAGGACTACATAAGGTGGAAGATCACGCTACAGTACTCCCTCGCGCATATGCAATATCATGGATTCTCGAGCATGTGGACTTGGAAAATAGATACATTATAAACTCTAGGGAGGATCCCATAGCATCATTATGGGCAATTGATTTAGAAAGTTTCTATCACTTGGAAATGGGAACCTAAAAGTTAGATGAGGAACTCCTTAGTGGTTTCAAGCTCAAAGAAAAAGACTTGTTCAAGATCTGGTACAAGCTAGACAAATATTTCAAGCATAGGTTGTTTGGCGAGTACCCAACCATGACATTAAGAACACCCTAACAATATATGGTGGTGATGTTGTGCAGGTTGTACAAGGAGTGAGATGCCTCTACATTTACTATGTCCTTAATTCCCTTGATCCATTACTGCGTAGATGAAGGGTCAATATTCAACTGGGTTGAAATCCTATCAACAACTTTGACATAATCTATCACAATTGTTAAGGATACCAAGCCTGGGACATTTCAAAATTTTCACCTATCATCATATCTATTGGATATTATGTGTGTGTCACATCAATATCCTAAGATGGGTTGGGCATGGAAACCGACAGATCCATCCATACACATTTACCGCAAGGTTCTATGGGAGCACAAGTACATGATGAAATACCATAAGATATGTGATCATTTCTTCACACCTTTGTATGAATTCATTTTATGTGTGCCGGTATCATGCATGATAGATAAGGCATTAGAAATAATCAGAAAGATCGAGGATTGGTACCTAATGAAACATGGGACTTACATTAGGATATATGGGGCTACCAAGACTCTCCATCTACTTCTAATATTTATCCCAGACAAACTGGTGTTTCGAGAGGTTTCCTATCAAATAGTGATCCATAGAGTTGGGGAAACTCTCTATATGGACAAGAAAGCTATCTAGCCTCTGCTTCCTTTATGGATCGCTTCATACTCATTCGCAACCACCAAGAAGGCCTATGATGAAGTGAATACATTACTTACATATTTCTTTGATGAAGAAAGATTTAGAAGGCATGATCCTAAGAAGGTTGTCAAATATTATTACATCCAACTAAAATTCCCATGGGAATACTCGTCAGCCATTTGGGAGGAATAAAAATTACATTGTGGGGCATGTACTTACCATGAAATGATTACCAGGTGACAAGGAAAACCCATATGGAGGATTACTGATGAGGATAAGGCCATTGAAGAAACATAGAAGAAAGAAGAAGAAAAAAAAAACATCAAAATCATATGTTGCAACTACGTCCACACATTCTGGATCAACAGAAGTGGAAGAATGAGCAACATAAAAGAAGAGGAGGAAGAAAGAAAAGACCCACAACAAGAAGGAGGATGTTACCAAAAAGAAGAGGAATATTGAGGAGGCCAAGGAAAATGTTGAAGAAGAAGTAGCGACATAAACAGAACCAAAAGAATTGGTTGATAAAGCAGTGGAGGATGAAAGAGAAACAACAAAAGTCACGGCCGAGAAGGTAGTTGCAGAGGCAACAACAATAGAAAAAAGAGTGGTGGATGAAGTTGTAACTAAGGCAGTAGAGGAAGATCAATGAAAGAAGGATGAGGAGGATATTTATAACAACACCACACCTATGGACACTGACATCCCAGAAATATCAACGAGAGGTCCCAGTATTCATATTCCATTTAGTGGGATGGGATTGGGGATTAACACCCCATATAAACCAAGCAAAGTGATGAATTTAAATCAGTTCAGATATGACAAAGACACGGGTAGGATTGTATAGAAATAGACAAGGAAATTTTCAGTCATGGGAGGCAATTCGTTATCGATTCTCATATAAACTCCAATAACATAAAATGTCAGTGATTATTCACTTTCCACGACGTCCACTAGCACCTCCTTCACTACAGAAACATAACATAACCTTAATAATTTACGTTTCCATAACCATGAGAAGGATGCTAGAATCAGAGAGTTGGATGAACAACTTAGGCAGGTGAGGATAGACGAGGTCAGACTAAAAGAGTTCAAATCATGTGCAGAGAAAGTCAGGATAGAACTGTAGGAATCCATCACAAACATGTATGCCCACTTGCACATCTTTCAACCGATGAAAACCACCATAATAGAAAAACATAGTTGAGTGCAAACCAAGAACACCCAACTCATCACCATCTGGGATGGTCTAGGTGATGTTGGTAGATGGATCACTGAGAACCCAGACACTCTGGCAAAGCTTCCTCACCCCTTAGGAATAGAAAGAAATATTGATTACACTTTGCTTGATCATTTCCAACAAGTTGGGCAGAAAGAATACATAGAGACAACCAGAACACTAGCAATATGTGCACAAATTCACAAAGCATCATATGCTTTGACGCATAAGTGGTGTTTTCGTCCCCTATAAGAGTTCAGAAAGACCCTCATGATGGAACAACTTCTCGATAAAATCCACCAGAGCACAAGTCACAAGTGAGAGATAATTGAATCTTCTACAAATGTGACAATGGATTTGATGGAGCAACACCTTATACAACCCACCAAAGTCCACATCATGATCCAGGAATTCATGGCTACCTTAGCAAAATACATGAAGACCCTCAATGAAAACACATTCATGTGTGACGCAGCTCTTGAAGAACTTTCCTACCACATGGTCATATCACTTTACGACTAGTTCGAGATTTGGACAACTTACACCAGGGACAAGAGTACATAAATAAGACAAAATAGAAAATTTGGGTTTGTTGTTAGCTGTATTCTATTTTGTCTTTTTCCAACCATTTTCAGCTTCATCCTCATTCTTACACATGTCAAACAACTAGTGAGGGAAGTTGAATGGTTTTGTAACTGCTTCTTGAGTAATTCAAGAAGATTTTTCAGCAATTTTCTAGGATTTCTATAAATAAAGGAAAATTCCCATTTTGAAGGGGCTCTTCAAGCATTGTATACACTCATGAAACCGTTTTTGGAGAAAACATAGTGCTAAATAATATTGAGAATCCCTCGGGGCCAATTTGGAAAGATAGAAGAACTTGTGTAAATTATTGTTTACTGTAAACTATTTTCAACAGATTGTCTACTGTTTACATGGGTTGTAAGAATATATTTTTCCTATAGATTTTTTGTATGCAATTGATATCATTCTTGTAGCTTGGTTATTTTTTCTTATGTTTATGTCCCGAGAATATGAGTTTTTAATGTATGAGATAATATGATCTAGGCTATTCTAGTTATGTATGTGTGTGTAGATGTTGTCTAGCTCTGCTTCTTCATAACAACTATATGAGTGAAGTTATTTGTAGAGTTAGTTTCATTTCAGCTACTCATTTGGTTATGATAGTTTGCTCCTATCTAGGATAAGACACAATAGGATATATTATATTTCATTTATGCAATTAGATAGTCTTCATCTACATCTGCATTCGCAAACCATCGAACCATTCCCCCACATAACCAGTAATGGTAGCTAGGCCAGAATCTGGATGTGTCTCCTAAACCAAACGGTGCATAGTCTAATTGGGACCATGTACCGAGGAGTATCCCTTGTTGTTGAAGGGAATTTCTTCCCCATCAACACTCATATATATAACAAGCGGCTTGTATCCTCTAACCAATTATAAGTATCAAATCAATCTGCTTCCATGATATTCCTATAAAGGCTTGACCTAGAGTTTTAAAATTTGTGGTGGATAACTTGGTAGAAGAGATCGGATTTTGCTTAGTTATAGAGGCTACCAAAAAAACATCGCCAAGAGAAATAAATATGCATTGATAATGGGTGAATGCACCTAGAATGAGGAATCTTCAATAGCCAAAACATGGTGATAGAGAGGATTCCTCAAATGTTTGAAACAATGAAATATTATTGACACTTAATCAAAAAAATTGTCAATTTTTTTTCCAATAGAATAAATAATGTTTCTCGAATCTCCAAGTCCTAAAAATGTGGAAATTTCATCTATTCCACTAAGGGTAATTTTCGTTGAAACTGTGAACCCACACTCTGCAAGGGAACCTAAATAGGAAAATAAAACTATTGAAAAATTATACATGCATGGAAATCTCATATAGTTATAATTGGTTATATTGAGTCATATATTTTCTGCATTATCCAAAGTTTGTATTCTTGGGAGATGGACAACTATGTCTAAGTTCTCTTTGATTCAATTTTAACACAGACAATTACCAACTACACAAAATCAAATTGTTATCAATATAAGAGAAGTTTGTAAATCTAATAATGTTTTGATATAAGAGAGAATCCATGAAACACAATTGCATGAAAACCCAAATACATCACAAGGTTGGAGCCCATGAATGTTAATCTTCTAAACCAACATAAAATCAAGTTGAACCTTACAATTTAACTTAATTTGAAAACAAAACTCAATCCATTTTAAGTCAAGGGCCAAGATCTAAATGTGTCATACAAGGTAAGGGTGCAATCTTACCTAAATCAAAGACAATAGTTAGCTAAGAAGATTTCCAAAATACCCATTGGAGGCTTCTTTTATTGTTATATCCAACCAACATGATTTTATCTTCATTTATAATCAATTGCAGAGTCCATGACTCAATACCACTACTCAGACATGTAATGAAATCCACAAATATTGATTACCATTTGATTTTATATGCATATATAAAAAAGAATAAAATATAACAACTCAATGAAACCTAATTATAAACTATTTAAGGGTCAAGCTCATTAATTGGCTCATGATGTGGTAGTTCGGTTACTACCTTGTGCTTCTCTTGCCTTTGAGAATGATTTCTTCTCTACTGACGAGGCCAACCTCAAGAAGATGGAAGCTCATATGGCCCCTCCTCCCCCCTCACATCACTATTATTTCTCCATACCTAATTTATTTATAAAACAATGCACATACACATCATAGTGGCAAAGAGAAAAAATGAAATAAAAACATTATATATACCAATCAAAAGTAACATAAAATATCATCAAATGTACCCGCATCTAGAATAAAAGAAAACCATTTATAAGTCACCTCGTTCATATTAAATGAACATAAAAAAATATAAATTATTATTGATGAAACATCCAATTTAATATAGTTCATTATATATATAATAAATGTGATTAGCACATGGTGTAGTAGACATAGTTGTAGGTTCTAATTGATCACCACCAACAACCCCGATAATGAGCACATATCCATAACAATATCTTCATGCGCTTGCAAAAAGTATATCATGACCATTCGATGAAATGAGGTGTGTGGGATGCTCTAATCCACTAAAAGAGTCTTTATTTGCATAGGAAGTGGGTACACTACTTATCACAATGTATAGTTATTTGTACAATGGGGAACATTACTTAAAATAAAGGCATGTGTTCTTTATGGAAATCACCTTTATTTTATCAAATTTTAAAGAGAAGATTACGTTATGATGAATCACTTCTTCTTGTTTCCAATTCGATTTAAGTTTGCATACTATTATGGTAAGGAGGAGAAGTGCACCCTAAAGGGATGATGTCATAGTCCTTATTTTCGAATGATAGAACAACATGAGAATGCACCCTTCACTCATTTTCGGACTTATGCATGCATTAGGTGAACTATAATAAGTATAATAATTTTAGTATGGAGGTGGAAGGTGGTTCTATGCAAACATCCATGTAAATCACTTTGAGTTATTCATTTGTTTGAGGTACCATGCACGCTCACACAATCAAATCCAATGCAATCTTACTCATACATATGTTTGTGGGTAGCATGCATATGACATCGGATGTGTATATACCTCATTCTAACAAGCATGCAATAATGAACTTCATACAACATAAGTATAGCAAACTATTCAGTGCCAAAAAAATACAAGATATAGTTATCATCTCTACTTGGGTTTTCAAAGGGGCCATCATAGTGCCAAGTGGGTAATGTCCTATTTATGTTTGCATAAAAGTAAATTTTAGGATCAAATTTTGACAAATTATGTCATATGAAAATATGACCATTACAAGACCTAGTATCCAAATAATTTATCCAAGACAAAAATTGGGCCTTGAAGTTTTGTTTCACTCCACAAGTCACACAAAACATAGAAATCATCTTGACTAGGCAACTTTCCAAGGAAATGATTCTATAAAGACAAATTAAGCTAGGTTTGTCTTCAACATTTCCACAATCCTTTAGTTTACCTCAACAAAGCTTTCAAATCACGTGTCTTCAATACTTACATTAATGTTGTGCATTGGCAGTAATAATTTTGTATTAGTCTACCTCATGATTGGAACAACTAGGAATTTTTGAAATGATGCATCGATATGGATATTCTCCCAACTTTCTACAAATAATTGTCTACTTGCAATATTACAAAACCCCTTTTCTCAACTTGTCATTATCCTAATGTATAATACTTGTGCTCAACCATAATGCCTCATTGGTAGCTCTAATATTTGACAGAGTTGCAAAAAGTTGCAATATTCATACCAATGCAGTGGCCTAATGTATGAGAGAGAGAGAGAGAGAGAATTATTTTCGAAATATGATCTAATTTGATCAATACATGAGACGATCTAAATAATCATAAGATTTCGATAAACCAAATTCACCCCTTTCAAGAGGTTTTGGGCAACATTTTTTTTTATAGGAACCCATATTTTGTATTAATTTATCATTTCATAAGAAGAAAGTGGAATTTAACACAAGTTGTGAATGAGAATAAAATTCTTCATATTCTGAAGATAAACACTTTAGAGTTGAAAATATTTTCGTAACATGTCCATAAATATAAAAGAAAATGTGAGGTGGAAATGTAATATACTAATATCTAGAATGTATTATACATCATTTGACAAAGGGAAATTCAAAGATAATCCATTAGCATACAATTTTATATTTCCTTTATTCAATCCATATTGATATCAATATCTAGAAAAATAATTATTGTAAATATTTTGTGTAGATATTCACAAGGAACTTGGTGGAATCATCGATTTGTAATGTACCTCATGTACTAAATCATCAAAATAAGATCTATTGGTCTAGTTTTAAAGTGAAAATGTGAGTAGAAAAATTACACAATCTTAATTGTTTCCAGACTAAATCTTTGAAAAAAGGTGATCATTCCCATTATGCAATTTTGTTGCCTCAAATAGAAATTATTAAAATTCCATAACCAAGGAAATCTTAGTAACCAAAGAAAATGCCTATATTTATGTTTGTGAGTTAATTTTTTATTCATTAGAGTTCATATCATTCGTGGACAATTTCAAAACATCCTTATTGTTCACGAACAACTATCCTTTTGTTATAACCCTAAATTGCACCATATTCAAAGATAATCCATTAGCATACAATTTTATATTTCCTTTATTCAATCCATATTGATATCAATATCTAGAAAAATAATTATTGTAAATATTTTGTGTAGATATTCACAAGGAACTTGGTGGAATCATCGATTTGTAATGTACCTCATGTACTAAATCATCAAAATAAGATCTATTGGTCTAGTTTTAAAGTGAAAATGTGAGTAGAAAAATTACACAATCTTAATTGTTTCCAGACTAAATCTTTGAAAAAAGGTGATCATTCCCATTATGCAATTTTGTTGCCTCAAATAGAAATTATTAAAATCTATAACCAAGGAAATCTTTTAGTAAACTAAAGAAAATGCCTATATTTATAGTTTGTGAGTTAATTTTTATTCATTAGAGTTCAGTATCATTCGCGGACAATTTCAAACATCCTTATTGTTCACAACAAATTCTATCCCTTTTGAAAGCAGAACTCTAAATTGCACCATGCATGCATACCCTGCATCTTCACGCTTATCCACTCCTACTATTTTTTGCCAGTTTGCACACTGAGAAGGCTCTTTCAAAGATGACTATTTTTGAGATGCCTGCACCATTATCATTTTGTGTATGTACGCTTAGCTGTAACGACATCAGCCTGGCTGCATGCCACTTTGCACCACTCATGTACTGCCACAGATACCAGCAGTGCTAAAAATAAAAGTTAAGCAAGGGGAATTCGCTGAGATTACTTATTTGTTGATAATTTAGAGAAAGTAAACTCCAAGATCAAGTACAATTTAAAATATTTTCCAACTTATACTATTGTTAAACTATCTTGCTAATTATAACTGTAATGAGTTAAATGAACATAGTATAAGAGCTTACAATCTCAATACACCACAATACACGATACACAATATATATGAGAAATAATCAATAATAGTTTTGTTCATAGCAACATATCTGCAAAGGTGCTACAGCCTAGAATGTGTAAGGGAGGGAATAAACCTCCAAGAGAAAGATACAATCATCCAATATCAAGGATATTTGAACTTCCTATTCCTTGCCCCTTCCTTCAAATTCCAAGAATAGCAAGGGAGAGATAATAAAACTTATTCAATTTTGGTCTGTTCAAAATACCCAACTTGTACAAAGATGCCCCAGCTCAATTCTTAACATTCATTCTTGTTCTCGTACACAAGAAATTAAAGTCCATAAATATTTCCAATGAATTAATTCTGTTCCATTTGGAGTCCTGTGATGAAAAGCAGGAATTGCCTTACCCAGAACACCTTTTTATTTACTAGTTTCAGGACTGGTCACAAAACCCTATATTCCTAATGCAGTGTATCTCCATAATTATATGAATCATAAATGGAAATTTTTACCAGAGGTACCTTTGATATGTCTTCTTCCTCAATACCATAGCAGATTTCCCACCATCTGAATCGTTCTATAAAAATAGTTATAGCAAAAATGGTAAGATGACCGAAAATAACATACCTTAGGAACACATCAAGAAAAGACTTCATCCCTCCCTTGAACTGCCTTCTTTAATTTCTCCTCCCCAAATTCGACTTTATATCAAAATGAATGTATATAATTAGATATTTGCTTATATACCACTATAAGTCACTTCCTTTTAACATTATTAGGGGCACCAATTCACACTTTCACAGAGATTTTGTAATTATTTTAATTATCTTCTGTGGCCTACAATGCACTTCCTCAATTCACTTTGCTGCCCTGTGTACTCATTCCTTCTCAACCATGAGGATCCATATGGATGCTACATAACTGAAGGCATGATGTATACCATCCATCCATGGATGTTGTGTCTACATGTGCATTTTCTTTCATGTCCAAATACTTTCATCAGTCCTATGGTCCAAACCCATGACTAGGATTGACATCAATGACAACAAACTAATCTTCCAACAATCTCCTTTGTCATTGATGGTAACACCATGTTTCCCCTATCATCATGATCCCACTTTCCCCTTTGGATATCAATGGCAAGGGTAGCCTCCCCTCAGGAAGCCAATGGAAAAAGGTAACCTCTCTTATTTCAATACCTGAACATGTGCAACTCAATAATACTTCATCCTTATTTTGGTCTTTAATTCTCTTTTCTTCCTTGGAATTATTTTGTGGCTTTTGTCTTTTCTCTTCTGTCTAGTATGTATGTGTTGTTTGGTCTTCTCTCTTGTTAAAAAGCTTGCAACCAATCTTCCTGAAGATATTCTCTCTCTAATTTTACATTTTCAAGAATCAAAAGTAAGAGTGTCCCACTACATATTTTGTCATTAATCGAGGAGATTATGATTTTATATTCAACCAATAGGACTTTTCCTTACATTTCTACCTCCAAGCTTTACAATTCCTTTTCCAAGTATTTTGGTAGATGAGTTCCAAATGCAACATTTCCACCCTTTCTTCAAGTTTCTAAATTTTTCTTTGATCTCTGATAATATGAGATGAGCACCCACTGCCTATTGGGCTAACCATTCATCTCTTCTTTGCATTCTTTAGTGACTAATGCTATTCGAAAATTTTCATTGTGTGGAATTTCTTTCCTTTCTTTGCATGTTGTAGAAGTTGGTATGCAAACATTTCCACATGATTATCTTCCTCATATCTCTCTGCACTTCTGTGTATTTTCGGTGAATGTAAGATGTACCTTTGTAAACATACATTTTGATCCATTAATGGTCAAATGGATTTCTATACCTCTAAGCTGAAAGGTCAACATTTCTATATCTACCTATTTTCACCATTCATGTAGTTTTCTGTATTAGTTAGTTCCTTTCATTGATTCTACATTGACGTTTCTATGGGTCCAAAATTTCCACAGTAACAATGTCCAAGAAAGAAATTTTGATACCCAGGCATAAGTGATCTTCTTTTAGGTGGAATCATCCAGTTCATGACTGGCTCCTTCTGAGTTTCCTCCTATACCATTTCTCACACCATGGGAGAGGGATCTTCTTGATGTCTCATTCCTTCCAAATTCCATTTTTCTATCTTGTTGTCTTATTCAATTGCTTCGAGTGCTAGCTTCATCATTTTCAACTTCCTTCTCTTGTTTTGTTGTTCAAACCGCCATTGTATCCTAGTCCGCCTTGTCTTGAGACTTTTGACCTACATGGATCCCATCTAATTTTTCTGGCTTTTCTCAACTCTTCAACCTTTTGCTGTCATTAGTAGCTCCTCATAAAAGATCCAATTTTGTCTCAATTTCTCATAATCTCTAATTGTTCCTTCAATCTACAATGGTCTTTTTCTGCTTTGAAAATTCCTCTCTCTCAAACCACTCAATTCACCTTTAGTGACATGTTTGTGTTTCTGTTTTGTTATTTTCAGCTCTCAAATATTTCCTGAACTTTTCTCAAGATTCTCATCTTCTTGTTCACCTTTTCCAGATTTCGTTCTTAACCTAAAAAGGAATCCCCATGATGGTTTCTTCATCCTGAACCTTTCTGCATGTTAAAATGATTTCTTCTTCTTCTTTAGAATTCTGCCACCATCCCTGGGGTTTCTTAAGAGGAAGAGGATCTCTCCTCCATTATCTTCTTTCATCACTCTCATCGAGGGAGGGTTCACCATCCTGAGTAGTAGCTCCTTTTATTGTTGAGACTTTCAGTAGTAACAAGCAACAATATGTCCGCCTCACCAACAAAGCATTGAGAGGAGGAATTTACCTTGTATCTTCCACTTCCTCCTGGAGAGCCTCTTATGAAATTTGTTATTTTTTCATCAAGTTCGTTATCCTTGTATTTTGTCTCTTTATGGCTTTAAAAGCTGCATCATTGTTTGTCTGGTCATTCCCTCACACTGCTTCCTTACTCTCATATGCCATAAGAGTCCCATGTAATTCATCCGGTCATTTTGGACATAAGTCCCTAGTTTCTTCAATGATGGAGACCTTAGCATCATAATGAGAAGGATCTCAACACTTGGAAGCCAAACCAACCATTCACCAAGCTCTTCACCCAATCCTCTGATAGCAATAACAAATTCATCAACTTGGAAGATATAAGGTAATATCTTCCTTTTCATTCATCTCTCTAAATTTTCTAAATTCCTGCTTCTATGTCTTTAGCTTAACTCACAACCTCGGATCACCTTTCAGATTCTGATTTGTCCTATGCTCCTTAGGCAGAGCCATCCCACCACCATAGTAATGGAAGTTGGGAAAATGTAAAATGATATAGAATAAATAAGCATTCCGACTTACTCATGTCCCAACTCTCCCTATTTAATTGGTTGAGCATTATTTATCATATAGCCATTCACAACCTGAAAATCTGCTCACACCTAAAAGTTGTTAGGTGTTTTCAATTCTATCACTACAGTATGCATAGTTTCTTCCATCAAATTTTGAATCCCATTTGAAATGGTCATCCACGCCGTGGATTTCCTCCTCCTGGTTAAACCTGCTCAAGTAAACTGACTTCATACTAAATTGTTGATATACATCAGAGAAAGTAGTATCAAGTAAGCAATTGAAAACATTTTCCAACTAATGAAAACTATCCAATTATATCCAATGAGAAACAATAGTATAAGAGTTAGCACCAATACCTGTCACACCATGCACAATATATATGAGAAATAATCAATAGTTTTGTTCATAAAGCAATGATCAAAAGTAGCCGCAGCTTCCAAAATGTAAAGGGAGTAGGATAAACCTAAGAGGAATACATAATCCTCAAATATCAAGCAGGATATTTTGAACTTCTATCCTTGCCCTCTTCCTTCCACCTGAATATATGAGATAAACTCATTCACCCCTGGTCTGCTCATAAGACCCAACTTGTACGCATGCCCCGCACTCAATATTTAAAACCCGATTCTAAAAATCACACACATGAAACTAAAGTCCGTACTCTTTTCCAATGGAATTGGTCCCAATTCATTTGGAGTCTGTAAGGAAAAAGTTAAGATTGTTTTACCTTGGAACATCATGACTAGTTTCACATCATTGCCAAAACCCTATATACCCCATGTAGAGTGTATCTCCCATAATTATAGTGGAATCAAGAGCTGAACGTGTTTTACCATAGGTAACTCTGATATATCTCACACTATAGTTATTTCACCATATCTGAATCGTTCTAGAAAAAAGCGAGAAAATGGCAGTTGATGACCTAAAAATAATAGATACCTTAGAATTACACTGAAAAAGACTCTCATCCCTGAAACTGGCCTCACTTCTTCTTCCTCTGAAATTTGACTTTATATCAAAATGAATGTATAACAATATTTATTTATACCATTTACATATTACTCTTTTAACATTAAATGACCTTTACTTTCTTTATATTTTGTAATTATTTTCTTTTAATTATTTTCGTGGCCTACATGTACTTCCCTTTTTCAATTCACTTTGTCAAATTCAAAAAATCATTTCTCCTGTCCATAGGATCCATGTGACGGCTACACCATCGGAAATACATGATGTATACCATCCATCCATGGATGTTGTATCTGCATGTGCATTTTCCTTCATATGTCCACAAATACCTTCATCAATCTGCAAGTCCAAAACCCATGACTAGGGTTGACATCAATGACAATAAACTATCTTCCAAATAGCATTGGTAGTTTCCCAACTAATCTACCTGCTATAGCTTGTCACCCAATCAAATAACCATCATTTTGTTATATAAAGGAGGTGCTGGGGTCCCATTCCAAGAATCGGTATGAACATTGAAACTCTACTGCATTTCACTCTTCCCTGCCCAAGAATTTTCTGGTAATACATTGTGAGTTTTGAGCTGCAATTCCCTGTCCTTTGCCTTTTCCTCCATTGCACCTAATCCATTCGCCAGAGAGAGATGAAGAGAGAAAGATAGCATGGTGCCGCAGTTGAGCTTGGTGAAGAGGATCCCACTGTGTTCGAGAGGCTGCTATCCATTGTAAGTAACTATGTGGGAGATTTTTACGTAAAAGGAATGCTTTTTCTGTCCTTAATATGATGTGTTCAATCTTTTTATGTTTGATTTATATTTTACTATGACATCTAACCCAATAATTCATATAAGATGGTTCAGTAGAAGTTCTTGTTTTCAAGTATAAATGCGCCGCCCTTATAATTGTATTCTAGGAACAATCAAGAAAAGGATTCAACACCTGGACGGAGTTTGAGGTGGAGCACTGGATCTTTTACTCCTTGTGTTTTATGTAATGAATGGGTGTGATTTGGGGTGGCTTGTTTAAAGAGTAAGACTTAGATGCTGTCTCTCACATGTTGAACCTGTAGTCCATAGGGTTTTCCACAGGAACCTTTCTTAGAAACATGTAAATTAGCCTAGAAAGTAGTCATAGAATTCCTATTGCCCATCTTTGGATTTTCTTTAAAGCCTAGATTTTTTGAGAAATACCCATAACTTGTAAAAGGAAAATGATTGTGTTTGAGCCACAACACCCAACCCCAAATAATCTCCCAAACCATCCAGCCATACAAACCTGTCCAAACCCAGCCTGCTCACCACAACCTGTTGCACTTTGAAGTGACTTCAACTAGATTTATCACTCATGTGTCAAGGAACAAAGCATGCACCTGCCAAAATAAATGAATGCAAGTTCATGTGACCTTGATTTATAGGAATAATTCAACCTAGGATCATATGAAACCACACCCAAGCTATTCTTTGGTAACCAAATCATTGATTTTGTAGATGAATGAATGTAGATAAAAGTAATTTGCTACCCAAATTTCTTGGGTTACCCTCCTAGTCTCTTGTCTCTATATTCTCTATCAATCACTGCTATTACACTGCATGTGTGGAGCATCTCCTTCACCTTATCTATCAGCCAGGATATGTGTATGTGAGTGAGGATCTTAGAAAAATTTATCAAACCATGTGTTACATAAAAAGTGTGTGTGTGTGTGGAGGAGAGAGAGAGAGAGAGGTAGATCACAAGTGTGTGTGTGATATTCTATATAGTATAATTTAGTTGGTATTAATGATGATGACTCCATGATAATGATAATATAATTACATGCTTAATAAAAAATCGATGATGTTGGACCTCCAACATAATGAAAATGATGATGATGTGGATGATGTAGTACAGTTACACCTCAAAGAATTTCTCCAAATTTATTATTTAGAAGTGGTACGGAGAAAATGAGCTGAGTTCCAAAACATTGGGTTTTTAGAGAAGGAGGCATAATGAGAAGACCCATTTTTGATATTTCCATTGTTTCTCTGCAATAGCTCCCACCCTGAATTTAATAATATCATTTATCCATGTGGGCTTTAAAATTGTGAAAACAAAGCTCACTATACTGTAAGCACAAAGTGGGGGAGGGGATTATAGGTATTGAGGGGTATGGGGCAGGCATCTAGTAAAAATAGGGTATTTTTAACTAGAAATACGCATTGGGAGGGGGTTCAAATGTGATTTGGAGGTATTTACCACACAACTTAGGAAATTTTAGGGTATTCTTTGACATCCCACAAAACAGCCAAAGAGGTCATAAGTTCAATTCAGTGTGAAATAATCTATGTATTTCTACCCACACACTTCCTTTGTGTTTTGTTTCCTCCTCGTATCAATGTTTCACTTGTTCTTTTCCTTGATGTTGCACTTTGTTTGCACCTTGTTTTTCATTAACACATCATACAAATTCTCTTGAAAACCCTAAATTTTGAAGGCAACTGTTTTCTCCCATGCCATCTTCACTCTGACAACAAAGTTGGGGAAAACTTCCCAATTCATCTGACCATCATCCCCGCTCATCATAATTTTCATTTTTCTTGTCATTGCAATCATTGTCATGATTTCCGTTGTCATGATTTCATCATCATTGTCATTGACACCTAATTATCAACATCCAAAATCTTATCCAATGAAGGTTTCATATGTCTCTTGAATGTGTGTGTGTGTGTAATTATTGCAATATAAGTACATCATTAATCTAATTATATTATTATCATCTACTCTTTGTTTAACAACTGAACCAGTAGATATTTCTGGTTAGAAATTAGGGGCTTGGAGTGATAGGAGTTAATGTGTTTAAGTGTTATCAAGTATATAAGGTTTATACAATGGGTCATTGGAATTAATGATTATGTAGACACCATAAAGTGGTTAGGAATTATACATATTATAAAGGTTATAACTTATGGGGATTAGGCAGTATTGGAGTATTGGTGTTTAACGATATAAATATTAGTAGTACATGTTATAAGGGTTATAATATTAGGGATTACTAGGGGTTATAGGTTTTAAGGTTTAAGTGTTAAAGAATTGAATGATTATGAGGATCAATTATTAGGTGTTCACATTGGTAATGGTTAGAGATTATATGTTAGATGCTTTAGAATTTGTAGAGGTTAATAGTTATGGATTAAAACTTATAATAGGAGATAAATGTATCAAGGGTTAAAATTTCAATTTTTGTGGTTGTTTAGTTATATTACGTTTTAAAGGGGTTATGACTTGTGGATTCAATGTGTTATGGGTTATAAGGAATATATTATGGGTTATATGGATTTAGGTGAGCAGTTCATAGGGATCAGAGTCATATGATATTGATGTTAGGGTTTGAGGATTGTGTGGGTTATAGGATCAGGATTGGATTATAATAGTTATGGATTATTAAAACAACATGGGTAAGTTATAGTTCAACTCACTTTTTTCCTGGAAATATAGAATTAGACAGCTTCAATCCACCTTCATGAAGCTTAGTTTCATTCATACTTATCGAGAGTACAACAAGGAAGCATATCACCTATCAAAGGACGCACTTTAGAAAAATGCTGGCATAATCACCTACAACCACTAGGTTGAAGGACATGAGGGCCCTCCACACATTCTAAATTTATATTAGGACCTGCAACAAGACAAGTAAAGTTCCTCACACAAATCTGCACTTAAGAGAGGCATGATATCTTATGCTTACTCACTTTTCACAAAGATAAAGGACAACTAGACTTCCTGGATTTTCCCTCTTTGCTACCTGGTATTCCCAAGATGTCTCTTGATTCAAGATTGATTCCTTTATCTTTTCACACTTTGATGTTGGCTTGAAAGACCACAGAGGGCTTAAAAATATGTATTAGATGTTGGAAATATTTTTAAATGCAAACTTTGATATGAACCAGTTCATATATTAATATAATTGAGAAAAAATTTCTGCTGGAAAAAAGGCTGTAAGGGAAGTTACTAAGCTATATGTTAGGAATTAAGAATTCATGTGAGTTAGAAGTTAGAGGTTACAGATACCATGGTGATAAATCCAAAGATAATTTGCCATGTGTGTTAATAGGTTATAAGGGTTTTAAGGGTTATAATGTCTAGCTAGATATGTTTTATAATAATTATGGGTTACAAATGTTAAGAGTTAGGGATCATAAGTGTAATAAGGTTTACGGGTTATATAGTTAGGATAAATAAGAGATATAGTTGTTGGAGGTTGGTATATTAATAACGAGCAAGGATTATAAGGACTCAAGTGATAAATATGATAAGCAGAATTACAAGTTAGATGGACATTGGAATTATAATAGCTCGGAATTAATATGACAAGGATTTCGCTGATATATATAAGCTGTTTTATTTCATATGTTAAGGGTTTGTAAATAGCATGGTTTAGGGGTTAAATTAAAGGGTTAGAGGATATATAAGGGTTACAAGTTATATTTATTAGGGCTATATGGGGAGGGGATTATAGGTATTGAGGGGTAGTGCAGGCATCTAGTAAAATAGGGTATTTTAATCCAGAAGTATGTATTGGGATGGGGGTTCAAAAAAAGGATTTTCGGAGGTATTTATCATATCTAGTGAAATTAGGGGTATCTTTAATATCACATGAACACAAAGCAGGCCAGAATGGGGAATAGACCTCGTATTTCTACCACACACTTCCTTGTGTTTTTGTTTCCTCTGCATTAATGTTTCACTTGTTCTTTTCCTTGATGTTGCACTTTGTTTGCACCTTGTTTTTCATTAACACGTCATACAAATTCTCTTGAAAACCCTAAATTTTTGAAGGCAACTTTGTTTTCTTCCATGTCATTCAATAATAAAGTTGGGGAACTGAATTCATCTGACTCATCATCCTCACATTCATAATTTCTATTTTTCTTATTACAGTAATCATTGTCATGATTCTCGCCATCATGATTTTACCTACCATTATTATTGATATTCAATTATCAACATCCAAAATCTTATCCAATGAAGGTTTCATATGTCTCTTGAATGTGTGTGTGTGTGAATTAATAAAAATATAAGTACATCATTCATCTAATTATATTATTCTCGTCTACTCTTTGTTTAACAATTGAAACTAGTAGAGATATTTTGAAAGTAGTGGAAATTAGGGACTTGGAGTGATAGGAGTTAATGTGTCAAGGCACAAGTACATATGGTTTTAAGGAAGAAATGGTCATTGGAATTAATGGATTAGATGTATCACGTTAAAGTGGTTAGAATTATACATACTATACATATAACTTATGGGATTGTATGATAGTATTGGTGTTTATCGATATAAACAAGTTGCAGTATGCTATGGGCGGCTATAATATTAGGGGATTACATAGTGGTTATAGGTTTTAAGGTTTAAGTGTTAAAGAATTGAATGATTATGAGGATCAATTATTAGGTGTTCACATTGGTAATGGTTAGAGATTATATGTTAGATGCTTTAGAATTTATAGAGGTTAATAGTTATGTATTAAAACTTATAATAGGAGATAAATGTATCAAGGGTTAAAATTTCAATTTTTGTGGTTGTTTAGTTATATTACGTTTTAAAGGGGTTATGACTTGTGGATTCAATGTGTTATGGGTTATAAGGAATATATTATGGGTTATATGATTTAGGGGTGAGAGGAATTATAGGGATCAGGAGTCATATGATATTGATGTTATAGGGTTTGAGGATTACAGGGGTTATAGGGATTGGGTTAGGGATTATAATAGTTATAGATTGGTTGAACAACATGGGTGCGCTTATAACTAACCCACCTTTTTTCCCTGAAAGATAGACCAGACGCCTTTAACCCACCGCTGGCTTCTAACGAGCATCACCAGAGTACAACAACAAGAAGCATATTCATTTCAAAAGTCCAATCAGAAAAAAGTTGCATAATCACCTCAACCACCGGCTGAAGTGTCGAGGCCCTCCGATTCTACGAATTTATATTAGGACCGCAGCCTATAGTTCTTAGCGCCAAGTTGAACCGTACCTGGGGAAGAGAAGGATGATATCTTATGCTACTACTTTTTCACAGTATAGTGATAGCTAGACTTCTGGATTTTCCTCTTTTTGCTACTCTTGGTATTCAGTATTGCCTCTTGATTCAGTACTAATCTTGGTCTTCTACACTTTATATTAAAGACCGCCGAGCCAAATATATTGTAGATGGAAATATTTTGAACAACCTGATATGAGAACTAAATAAAATTATATGGCCATTATAATTGAGGAAAAAAATTTTGTTAAAAAAAGGCCGTATGTCATGAAGCAGCGCGCAGCCAGGGAATTCAGCAACCATGAGCGGCAGCAGGCGTAAGGGCAAATGCCGCCGCCAGTTAAAGTTATAGGATAAATCATGCATAAACCAAGATAATTTTATGTTATGTAAGTTAATAGGTTATATAAATTTTGCTGGCTATAATGCTCAATAGATATGTTTTATAATAATTATGGGTTACAAATGTTAAGAGTTAGGGATGATAAGTGTAATAAGGTTTACGGGTTATATAGTTAGGATAAATAAGAGATATAGTTGGTATGGAGGTTATAGATTAATAACGATAAGGATTATAAGGACTCGAAGTGATAAGTATGATAAGAATTACATGGGTTAGTTGATATTGGAATTATAATAGTCAAGAGTCGTCGAATATGAGTTATAAGGATTAAGGATATATAAGCTATATGATTAAGAGTTATAAGGGTTTGCATTATATTGCTTAGGGGTTAAATTAAAGGGTTAAGGGGAGACATATAAGTGTCACAAGTTATATCATTTGATTAGGCTAGATTTGTTAAAATTTATATTTAGGGGATAAAGGGTTTAAAGGTTGATATTTCAATATTAATGGATGTAGGTTTATGTTAGGCTATAAAGGAGTTCGAGCTAATGGATTAGAGGTGTTGGGAATTATAATGGATATATTTAGCTTTATATTGGGTTGTATATGAATTAATGGTGAGAGTAATTATAAGGGTTATTGGTCTATAACAACTTAGGGTCAATGAGTAAGGATTATGAATTATAAGAGTGAGTGGTTATATATATCAAGCATTAATCATTATAGTTGTTATAGGTAAATGATTAATGAAAATAGGCTTAGTGGGTTAAATGTAATATATAAATTAAGTGTTATAAAGTTAGGGGTTATATAAATTAGGGGTTGTAAAGATTATCAATTATATGTATATGTTTTAGGAATACTAGGTTATGATTATAAGGGTTAGGGGTTATACAAAACAAAATAAAGATGATAAATAGGTTATTTAAGGTCATATGTATAATTTGGGTTATAGGTATTTTTAAGGGTGATAATAATTAGTGGTTATGGTTTATACTAGTGAGGGGTGATAGGTGTCACGAATGTTAAGAGTGATAGGTTAATAAGGACCAGGGATTATAGAATTAGGGAAAATAATACATATAGTTGGTGATGAGTCCCTAAAATGACATCATTATTCTTTTATATATATATATATATATATATATATATATATATATATAATTTCTAATAACCTTGTATCCCTCTTAAATTCACGTTTTTTCTAAATATCCTATTTACCAAAACTTGGCTCACAATATTCATGAGGTATTAATATTTATGAAGTATTAATGAATTGATTCTTAAGTCTTTGTTTATGAATATAATATATTTTTTCCAAGTATCCTATTTACCAAAACTTGGCTCACAATATTCATGAGGTATTAATGGATTGATTCTTAAGTCTTTGTTTATGAATATAATATAGGAAAGGTTTGGTTGTTGTTTGTGAACTTGTTTAACTATGTTTTATATATATCATGCTAAAAATTCCATAAATGTTTTTGCATACTCTCTTCTAATTTTAGTTGTTAAGATAGATATCTCGAGGACACATTAAAGAGGAATCATTCTTAAATTGGTATAGCTCTCCATTGCATCCATACTTTTGACCTGACTAAATTGGGGCATAATCAAATAGGAATTTTAATGACTAGGTTTGATTGGACTAAACAGAATGATACCTCTTGAACAAAGCATTCAAGATTAACAAACGTAACAACCTTAATGTGGTTCCAGGAAGGTGTCTCA
This sequence comes from Picea sitchensis, assembly GCA_010110895.2. Lineage (NCBI taxonomy): Eukaryota > Viridiplantae > Streptophyta > Pinopsida > Pinales > Pinaceae > Picea > Picea sitchensis. The sequence goes on from SNQJ01S0012021.1 coordinate 51,807, forward strand.
GGACATCTCATTTTTTATTCAATGTGTTCAAACCACCAGAAACGAAGAAGGTTGTGATCACTAATAGAATGTAGCCTCTCCAATATTCAACATCCAATCATATAAAAGAGCATCATTCCTTGGATATATGGTTTGTTTTTATGTTAGTTATATGTTGTTACATTTCATTTAATTGAGAATGCGTCTCAACTCTTTATATAAGATTCATACTCCTTGGAAGAGGGGAATATAATAGAAGAGAAATGTGTGTGTAATATTTTGAAGTATTATCAATATAAAATGGAGCTTTTGTTATAGTGGATGTGCAATTATCTTGTTGATCATGTAGTGAGAATTCGAGAGCCCGTACCCCTCAAGGCATGGCCCGCTCTATTGGTACACTGTTGTTACTTTCTTTTTTGCGTGTGTTTTGTTTCTAAGGGTTGCCTATAATATTTTGTTTCCTATCTAGTATAAAAAATTACTTTTGCTTTCTTTTATAAAATGTGGTATATATGGATGGTAGATTTGTATTTGATATTTAGTTGAACAACGCAATCTTTTATAAAATGTGGTATATATGGATGGTAGATTTGTATTTGATATTTAGTTGAACAACGCAAGTAATGTTATGTTATGTTGATGATAGAATCATTTGGTTGATATARTCATTCTCATTTACAYTACAAGGTTTAGCCATAAATGAACATGAATCMTAATTTATCATACACATTAGAGTCACAAGAATTATCAATGATTTTTTAACTAAACTCAAACTGGAGATATCATGTAGGTCGTTTGTAATTTGTCTTTAAATTTTTAATTGGAGCAGAATTGTAATAGGATTACATATTATGTCAGTAAATTAGAAACTTCTTCATCATAACAGATCACTAAACATGATTAGAAATTAATTCAATCCAAGTACTTGATTTTGTACAAATAGTACTTGTTATCTCGCAAGTTCTCTGGAACCTCGGGTTGATAAAATAAATGCACAAATAATTAGCTTATCCTATCACATTAGAAAGGTAAATAACTTGACTTTATTTTTTGGCATCGTTGTTGGGGAGATACTAAACAATCAGGAAACTTGTTTTATAATTATATAGGAATTAGACACATGGTAAGGGAATTAGTAAAGGAGATTTTCGAAAAAAAACCTCCACTGGATTTTGTACRTAGTGTTATGCATGTAGGAGTAAATTGTATTAGAATGTATGAGAARAACTAGATATGCTTGAGGATTTTTTCGTGGTCCAGTAAGAGCCACCCATATTACTAACACACTGGTAGGAAATTTAGCAAAAGAAGGAAATCTTGAAGGGATTAATGAATCTCAACATAAACCTCCAATTGAAGAAGTTGCATCCAATATAGTAGTTGGCCATCATGAAGTTGGTTCCATAGCACATGTTATCATAATCTCTTCAGCTGTAAAATATACTAAACTAGAAGAGATGATCAGTGGATAAGAGGCTATATACTATTAATAGAATCTGGTTCAATATCCTAACTTCTTTGTTGATTCTCTTACTTCTAATGAATCTGTGGTATTTTGGAGAAAAAATTTTATGAACGTGACTGATGAAGGAGAAGGTTCTAACTAGAAGGAACATGTCATATTCAAATTGCCTATTTAGGATTAAGATGGCATGGTTCATATGAACAAAATTCCACCTTCTTCCTTGCCTAAATTTCATGTCTTGGCTAGTGAATATCTTGATGCATTCTTGTTTGAATTTGATGTACTCTTCCAAAGATATGACTTCTCCTCTAATGCTCAAAAGATCAAATTATTTCCAGCCACCGTAAAGGAAGAAACACTTCGTTGGGTCATGGGGATTGGAGGGAATACTATCTACACATGGGAGGATATGAAAAAAACATTTTAGAAAAATGACCAATATTGTTACAAGGAAAGATATATACAAGAATAATTTTTTAAGATGACACAGAAGGACGATGCAAGTTTGAAGGATTATGTTGAGAGATTTCATTATAACTTGTTGTGATCAAATCAGAACAAGTTGGATTCAAAAACTATTTGCATCATTCTCCTTAGGGGAATTAGAGATGATTGTATAGATGTATTGGACTTTATGGAAGCAGGGGATGTTTCCCAATTCACATATGAAGCAATTTGTGAGTTGTGAAAACATTACTCACGAGGCAATGCAAAGTATGGGAAAGGCCCTAAATAAATTGTTTCAAGGACTGCAAAATCATCTAAAGGAGGGGTTACAAGATATGAATTGGGGAACTTAGTAGATAATTTCAAAACTAACATCCTCATCTCACTCAATTCTTAATTGGACACTATGCATGCAAAGAACAAGGATGAGGCATACTTGGCATAGGTCATCTTTTGTTCTAGATGTTGGAAGAAGCATCCTCTAAGAGAATTCCCTTTGAACAATGTGGAGACTTTTTTTATTTGCGAGAAAAACCATGCAACTGACGGTTACCCTTCCTTGCATAAGCTTAAAGCGGTATATCAAGGAGTCAATGAAGGAATTGAACAAATTTTATTTGTATCCCAGATATGTCCATGGCCACCTTGATCACCAGGTACAATGCAAGATCCTTCTCAATATTTCCCTTCATATTTTAATGCTCGATGTCCATATTGTAATTGGTACATGTTGACTCGAAATCTCGTCACCTGATATAAGATCCTGCAAAGAATTGAAAAGTCTATTTATTTATACTATAATATATAATTAGTAGGTGGAGTCCCTTTAAAAAAACTCAAGGATATTAATTTTCAATCATATCCCTCAGTATATATGCATATATGCTTCATAGGTGTGATGATAAAGGTTCCAAAGCCATGATGAGTCTTGGCACGATGATACATTTTAGTTTAACGCAGTGATGGTTGCTTCTTTTTTTCACATGGATGACATGGTACATATCAAAAGAAAACTATGGGATATATACTATACATGGTTGTGCATACAAAAGGTTTAGAATCATTTATACTCATGCAAATAAAATATAAAATTGGTTATAAAAAAATAGGCTTTATATTGCATACATATTATATGGGTAAAAGACTCAAATTGAGTTTGAATTTGTTAGGCGCATACATATGTTACTCATGGTATAAAGTCTGGGTTATTATCATGAGTTTTATTTGGCATATGTTATATACATGGTACATGGCATAAGTGTAGAAAGGTTTGAATTTGTTTAACAGAGAGGTAGTGCATATGTATATGGTTGCATGATATAAGTTTTGGGTTTATTTTATTAATGGTTCCATATGGTATATTGGTCACACAAGGCATTTGATTCACAAGACCAATGATTAAACCCTATCTTTACATGTGGATGATAATATGGTTAGTTATAAAATATGACAAGGGATGATTTTCATGATTGAAAAGTTGGTATGGTTTGTGGGTTGGTGCTCACTTGGAATTTTTTCGAATCCACGATTGGTTGATGTGGCATGTGTGAATAATATGTGGTTATGTTATTTGATTTGAGTTGAATTATGGAGCATGGACATAGTGAATAAGTTTTGGCCATGCATTGAATACGTGAGAATTTACTCCACACTCCCACGTTCATCACCTTGTTGGTTTGAGGGTTTTCTATGTTCATTTCGTTTTATTTTGGTTTGGGTTGTTGAGAGAGCTCGAGTTCTAGTTTATGAGAAACCCTCACTCTATGTGGTTGTTGTAATTGTTCTTGGCCTTCAACACTAGTATTAAAAGCGCATTTTTATGAGGTATGAGCTAGCAGCCTATCCTACATCTCTTACAAAACATTTGTCTTTATACTGATTAAGTTAGCTCTGGTAGCATACTGTGTGCATGAAAATGTTTTATTTCCCTACTCTATCATTTCTTGAAGAAAATAAAGGGGAATATGGTTGTTTGTTGAGAATTCGTTGAAGCTCTGTCTTTTTGTGTTCACACTCTCACTTTCCACTTGTTGTGATTGTTCGAGAAAGTTTTTAAAGGTAGAAAATGTTTTGGGTTTGCTTCTGGTTTGCAT
>SNQJ01S0012021.1:78207-90671 GCA_010110895.2 Picea sitchensis
CATTGTAGGGCTATCATTTTTTGGGGCCCCCTACCCCACGACAGTTAAAGGAGAGGAAAATCATTTGGGGGTAGGGGGAAGGGATTTCCACACTCTAAGGGCCCTAACAATGGTATTTTGGGTGCCTTTTCTAATTTTTGCGGGTACTCTCTCCTGAGCCTTGGAAATATTAGATTTTTTTCCTTCCTGGGAGGGAAGGGGAGGGTCAAGGTCTAAGCCTCCCTTAGAGGGAGTTGGACCAAAGGGACAGGTCTTGGAATGAAGGGCATACCCATTTCCCTTCGTAGAAGAGAGGGGAAAGGAGAAGGAGTGTTTAGGGAGAGGGGTCAGTTCTGAATAGGAGGAGGAACAGGGGAGAGTAGGGAAAAAATCTGAATCGGGAAGGGAGGATGGGACATGTGAAGGGGAGGTAGTCGAGGAAGGAAGACCCTGGTTTGTGCTAGGTTGTTCTGAAGATCCTTTGAGGAGTGTACAATCCTCCTTCCTAAGTCGGGGAGGGGGACAGGATGGAGGGGAGGAGGGGTGAGAGGGAGGGGGGGTAATAACACCTCCCTTAAATAATAAGGGATATTCAAACTAATAGGATCCAAAGAAAACCCTTTACCTTCACTCGCAGGAGTTGGGGAAGGCAACCCAGGCTCTGTTCCTGGCTCTTCCTTCTAGAAACCTTGAGCAACATATGAATTTAGATTAACCATAGCCTTGATACCTTCAACCATCGAAACCTCCACATGTGTTTGATTCCCTTCCAAACCTTGAAAGGCGACTTAACCGACGAATCCATGTTTAGACGTTGTGCTCTTAAGTGGCCAATTTCGTGACAACTATGGAACCGGAATGGGAGCTTCCAGTAGTCCACTTTATGGTACCAAATGTTTTCTCCCATTACCAATTCCAGGCTACCAATCAGACCCTCCAGGATGTCCACTTCAACTTGAACCCAAGCCCATCTACGATCCTTCTTTGAGGCCCAATTCGGCTCGAGCCCAATGAAGGTCTCTAACTTGTTTCCAATGACCTCCAAAGTGGCCCTCAACTAGAAATCTAATGGGATTCCAGAAAGAATGGCCCAAACCTCCATCCTTGCAATTGGTTCTTGCTTTGGGTTAAAATCCACGCTCCAAAATTGTAGGCTTAAACCCACTAGGCCCCAAGACCAATTTCTATTTAGAAGTGCATTACAATCTTCGTCCGACTATAGTAAAAAGGAAATCCAACCTTTAAGAAGAATGTGAGACTCTAGAATATACCCCAAAAGGGGTAACCATTCCCTCTCCATCCACTCCTGCAGGGATTTTTCACCTGTTGTCTTGCCATTAAACCCGCCCACCATCAACTTTCCATCAAAATGCGCTACCTCAGAGACTATTATATCTTATCCTACTACCATTTTTATCACTCAAACTTTTTCCTTTATACATTTCCTAGCCATACTCTTTCGCCCACTTTCAACCTATGGATTCTCTACGTAAACTAGAACAGACGAAACTTGAACTGGAGAAGGTAATGGGTTTCGAGAGAAAGGGGGGGGAGAATACGAGGGGAGAATCTAAATGGAGTGGAAACCATTCAGCGGTGGGGAAAGGGTGGCACATTAACTTTGTCAGACTGAGGATCTAGGTGTCGGTCGAGGTTGTGTTGGTTGAGGTCATCTTGGCACTATTGAAAGGACGTACTTCGCGTGGACATGAACTCCTGGTGAGACATGAAGGCTCACCCAGATTCTGGGCTTGCCTCATAATCGATCTCATCCTGGTCATCAGGGCTTGGGCTCTCTATCTGAGGTGGTTATGTGACTATTACAACAAAGAGTCATGCAGGAAGGGGAGACCACTCATGGGGACAAGATAGGGACCGAAAAATGGGAGGGGGTGAACAGAAGAGGAAGGGGGAAGGGATATGGAGAGATTCGTGCATGATCACAAGGTTGTAGAAAACCTCAACCTCATAACTGCAACTTGAACCTTCTATTATTTTGTTTCTGATGATGTTTCTTGAACATTTTATCATGCACTCATGTTATATTATCATTTTTCACAAGACATGTTTACTCTATAATACATCCTAATCATTAAAATATATTTTTCATGCACTTCCATATTCATATTTAAAAAGAGAATGGTTTAGACCTGAGAAAAAATTCTCAGAATAAATTTCATATTTTAAAAAGGAGTTTGGTGCTTGCAGAAGTTGTGTTGATATCCCTATATTCAATTTTTTTTTTCATTTCCATTTTTATGTTGCATGGTTGTGTTAGTCTAAGATCCAAGTTTAGTCGTGTTGATAAATTGTATTAGACGTTTTATATGATGTGTCTTATATAATATATAATTTCCAAATGAACGTATATAGATGAGATTTTTCAGTAGAGGCAGTAATCGGTCTGGCAACAGAGGTAATAGGGGAAACAGGGGTAGAGGGCCAAATTCCTTTTCTCAGAGAGGTAGAAGCAAGAGAATGATATTTTCCATCCGCTTTGATGCAAATTATGAGGAATTTAATCAGTTAGTTCAAATTGGTTACTTGAACCTCATGGGACACCCATCTTTTCAGCCCCATCAACCACAAGTCAGACCCACTTTCCAGCCTAATGATCTTCAGCCTAATCCTAGTATCGTCGATATCCCTGATCAACCTCAAATGAAAGCTCAACCTCCAGTCAATGATGGTTGGAATGCACCTATTGGTCCTCCTTCTAGTGTTGGTCATTAGCAAATCATGTCATTACCTCTCCCTCCTCCACCTCCCTTACTACCAGTTTGATCAGTTCTTTTAGTTGCTTCACATGTGCATTCCTCTCATCTCCCAAAAAATTACAAATCCCTTACTATTGATCCAAAACCAAGTAGAGGAAAGTGGCCTATAATATTAGTTAGTTTAGAATCCTCTAAAACATCTTCCTACACCATCAAGTCCTTGCCACTCAAACTTGAAGATGGTATGAGAAATATCACCTTTGATGACATGCACCCAGATATTTTGAATGGTGAAGAGAAGAAATCTGCAGATGTTGATTTGATCAAACATAGAGCAATTTTGTCATAGGGGAGTGGACAGAGACAGACAACTTCACACAAAAAATATGATTTTTAACTTTATTTTATTTTCATTGTGACATCGGTTTGACTTTGAGGCACATATATTTTTGGACAACTGATATTATTATTATTATTGAAGAAACTTATATCATGCTTTAAAAAGTTTTAGGAGATACAAGTGTCAATTATTATAAGGCATGATTANCTTCTTTGAGGCCCAATTCGGCTCGAGCCCAATGAAGGTCTCTAACTTGTTTCCAATGACCTCCAAAGTGGCCCTCAACTAGAAATCTAATGGGATTCCAGAAAGAATGGCCCAAACCTCCATCCTTGCAATTGGTTCTTGCTCTGGGTTAAAATCCACGCTCCAAAATTGTAGGCTTAAACCCACCAGGCCCCAAGACCAATTTCTATTTAGAAGTGCATTACAATCTTCATCCGACTATAGTAAAAAGGAAATCCAACCTTTAAGCAGAATGTGAGACTCTAGAATATACCCCAAAAGGGGTAATCATTCCCTCTCCATCCACTCCTGTAGGGATTTTTCACCTGTTGTCTTGCCATTAAACCCGCCCACCATCAACTTTCCATCAAAATGTGCTACCTCAGAGACTATTATATCTTCTCCTACTACCATTTTTGTCACTCAAACTTTTTCCTTAATACATTTCCTAGCCATACTCTTTCACCCACTTTCAACCTATGGATTCTCTACGTAAACTGGAACAGATGAAACTTGAACTGGAGAAGGTAATGGGTTTCGGGAGAAAGGGGGGGAAGAATACGAGGGGAGAACCTAAATGGAGTGGAAACCATTCAGCGGTGGGGAAAGGGTGGCACATTAACTCTATCAGACTGAGGATCTAGGTGTCGGTCGAGGTTGCGTTGGATGAGGTCATCTTGGCACTATTGAAAGGACGTACTTCGCGTGGACATGAACTCTTGGTGAGACACAAAGGCTCACTCGGATCCTGGGCTTGCCTCATAATCGATCTCATCCTGGTCATCAGGGCTTGGGCTCTCTATCTGAGGTGGGTATGTGACTATTACAACAAAGAGTCATGCAGGAAGGGGAGACCACTCGTGGGGACAAGATAGGGACCGAAAAATGGGAGAGGGTGAACAGAAGAGGAAGGGGGAAGGGATATGGAGAGAGTCGTGCATGATCACAAGGTTGTATAAAACCTCAACCTCGTAACTGCAACTTGAACCTTCTATTATTTTGTTTCTGACGATGTTTCTTGAACATTTTATCATGCACTCATGTTATATTATCATTTTTCACAAGACATTTTTCCTCTATAATACATCCTAGTCATTAAAATATATTTTTCATGCACTTCCATATTCATATTTAAAAAGAGAATGGTTTAGACCTAAGAAAAAATTCTCAGAATAAATTTCATATTTTAAAAAGGAGTTTGGTGTTTGCAAAAGTTGTGTTGATATCCCTATATTCAATTTTTTTGTTCATTTCCATTTTTATGTTGCATGGTTGTGTTAGTCTCAGATCCAAGTTTAATCGTGTTGATAAATTGTATTAGACGTTTTATATGATGTGTCTTATATAATATATAATTTTCAAATGAACGTATATAGATGAGATTTTTCAGTAGAGGCAGTAACCGGTCTGGCAACAAAGGTAATAGGGGAAATAGGGGTAGAGGGCCAAATTCCTTTTCTCAGAGAGGTAGAAGCAAGAGAATGATATTTTCCATCCTCTTTGATGCAAATTATGAGGAATTTAATCAGTTAGTTCAAACTAGTTACTTGAACCTCATGGGACACCCATCTTTTCAGCCCCATCAACCACAAGTCAGACCCACTTTCCAGCCTAATGATCTTCAGCCTAATCCTAGTATCTTCGATATCCCTGATCAACCTCAAATGAAATCTCAACCTCCAGTCAATGATGGTTGGAATACACCTATTGGTCCTCCTTCTAGTGTTGGTCATTAGAAAATCATGTCATTACCTCTCCCTCCTCCACCTCCCTTACTACCAGTTTGATCGGTTCTTTTAGTTGCTTCACATGTGCATTCCTCTCATCTCCCAAAAAATTACAAATCCCTTACTATTGATCCAAAACCAAGTAGAGGAAAGTGGCCTATAATATTAGTTAGTTTAGAATCCTCTAAAACATCTTCCTACACCATCAAGTCCTTGCCACTCAAACTTGAAGATGGTATGAGAAATATCACCTTTGATGACATGCACCCAGATATTTTGAATGGTGAAGAGAAGAAATCTGCAGATGTTGATTTGATCAAACATAGAGCAATTTTGTCATAGGGGAGTGGACAGAGACAGACAACTTCACACAAAAAATATGATTTTTAACTTTATTTTATTTTCATTGTGACATCGGTTTGACTTTGAGGCACATATATTTTTGGACAACTGATATTATTATTATTATTGAAGAAACTTATATCATGCTTTAAAAAGTTTTAGGAGATACAAGTGTCAATTATTATAAGGCATGATTANTTTATTTTCATTGTGACATCGGTTTGACTTTGAGGCACATATATTTTTGGACAACTGATATTATTATTATTATTGAAGAAACTTATATCATGCTTTAAAAAGTTTTAGGAGATACAAGTGTCAATTATTATAAGGCATGATTATTTCAATTGTTGTTGATATTTATTTGTATGGTGATATGTGCATAATGTGTGGTTATGATTATGGAGGAACGGGGAAATGATTGAAAAATTAAACAAATAAATACATACAAAGGGCCCCAGCTATTAGTTATTATATATATTTATTATTTATCCTTATCATAAAATATTATTAACTAAAGTTATTTAACTTTAGTAACTAAAGGTAGTTAAACTACTTGAAAACTACCTCTTTGGGAATAAAAGGAAGAAAGGAAGAACAAGAGAAATTAGAGAGATATACTTCTGATAAGGTTTTCTCTTGTTTAAAGTGAGATTTTTTATTTTTATTCTTTCATTTTTTGAGTTTCATGACAACTGAATCCTCTTGTTGAAAACAAGATTAATCTAAAGGTGGAAAATAAGAAAGGACTAAGAAGCATATACTTTTGAAGGTCATCCATTTATCTTGGCATTATGTTTAGTTTGATTAGAATTTCTTAATTCATTTTCAGTTCTGATTAAGGATATTTTGTAGAGTCAAGACTTGGTGAGCTTGTGGCTTGGATTGATATGGTTTATTTCAGCCTTGGTATTTTGACCAATGGTTAGTATGATAACTTCAAAAGATAAAAATTCAACCTGGATATTCATAAGATTACAATAATTCCATAACAAGTTGAGGCATATCAAAGTAATAAAACCTGGGGTTCATAGTTCCTCTGAATGTGTTGGATATGAGATCCCTCGGGATCTACGATTGTTGTTTAGACAAAAGATCACTTCTCTTGAAAGTGCCCTTTAAAATAATGATACAGTTTAAATATATGTAAGTACATACCTCTGACAACATTTATAGGTAGTGGCACCATCTGGCAGCAGTGGCAAGCAATAAAAAACCTTTAAAACTTCAAAGGTGCTTCAACTTGTAACTTAAAGTTAGCTGGATATTTTCTAGGGTAAGGTGCACTAGGACAATAAAAATCAATCCCAACACTTCACAAAAAATTTCACTGCAACTGGTGCTAGCACTGTAATTGGTGTTGAAACTGCCATGAAGGAACTAGCGCTGCAACTGCAACTGCAACTACAACTTAGGGTTTTATGAGGAAACCCTAATTTCTCAAACTTCAAATTTTGAAATTCTGATCCAGGGACTAGATGCGACCTCCTAGGGCGAGTTCCTAGGTGTGGTTACTTTATCCAACATCCTCCTCAAACAAGGAAAATGTCACACTTAGGGTTTATGAAAAAACCTTAATTCTACAGCAACTGCAATACTGAAAACTGGATTTTGGAGAGGGTCTATTGAGGTTAGTCACTGCCTATAAACTGTGAGTTGGTCTCTTTCAGGCCTGCTCTAATACCATGTTGAAGTTTTACTTATACATCTAGAAATTATAGTTCTTCTTTATTATTACAATCATTTAGCACATTAGTTGCGTAGATAATATCACTGAAAGAGAAACAATCACATAAACAATAGAGACACGCAGATTATCCTAGGAAACCATCATGTGGAAGAAAACGCAGCAAAACTTCCTCAATATAGATAGACCACAAACAAAGCAGAAGATCCTCCTCTACTCCTTCACTAGGAAAGAGTAGTGCACCACTTAACCAACAGATACCAAGACATAAACCAAAACCCTCATTGATGTAACCCCTAGTTGCAATAGGTTCTCCTCCAAGACTTGTGCACTGCAGAGCTAGTTGGTGAGAGAGTGAAAATGAGGTGTTGGCCTCCCATATAAATAGTTATTTGGCCAGCCTAAAATTAGGTATGATCCAACCTATCACTTTACCCTCTTAATTTACATTTAATTGTCAAGGCACAAAAGGGATGACTTTTACAAAGGCACAATAGGGCATAATTAATAATATAATATAATATTGTTATTCAACATTCCCTTTTAGGTAGAATATCTTGTGAAGTTACAATATTTCAACATCAGGCACAAGTTTGACCCCCTTTCCATCCTAATGATCTTCATCCTCATCCTAGTGTCGTCAATATCCTTGATCAACCTCAAATGAAAGCTCAACCTCCAGTCAATGATGGTTGGAATGCACCTATTGGTCCTCCTTATGGTGTTGGTCATTGGTCAACCATGTCATTACCTCTCCCTCATCCACCTCCCTTACTACCAATTCGATCGATTCTTTTAGTTGCTTCACATGTGCATTCCTCTCATCTCCCAAAAAATTACAAATCCCTTATTATTGAGCCACAACCAAGTAGGGGAAACTGACCTATCATATTACTCAGTTTAGACTCCTCTAAAACATCTTCCTACACCATCAAGTCCTTGCCACTCAAACTTGAAGATGGTGTGAGAAATATCACCTTTTATGACATACACCCAGATATTTTGAAGGGTGAAGAGAAGAAATCTGCAGATGCAGATTTGATCAAACATAGAGCAACTTTGTCATAGGGGAGTGGACAAAGACAGACAACTTCACACAAAAAATATTATTTTTAACTTCATTTTATTTTCATTGTGACATCAGTTTGACTTTGAGGCACATATCTTTTTGGGCAACTGATATTATTATTATTTTTTAAGAAACTTATATCATGCTTTAAAAAGTTTTGGGAGATACAAGTGTCAATTATTATGAGGCATGATTATTTCAGTTGTTGTTTATATTTATTTTTATGATCATATGTGCATAATGTGTGGTTATGATTATGGAGGAACATGGGAATGATTGAAAAACTAAACAAATAAATGCATACAAAGGGCCCCACCTATCACTTATTATATATATTTATTATTTATCCTTATCATAAAAATAGTTTTTCTATTATTAACTAAAGTTATTTAACTTTAGTAACTAAAGGTAGTTAAACTACTTGAAAAATACCTCTTTGGGAATAAAAGGAATAAAGGAAGGACAAGAGAAAATAGAGAGATATGCTTCTGATAAGGTTTTCTCTTGTTTAAAGTGAGATTTTTTATATTTATTCTTTCATTTTTTGAGTTTTGTGACAGTTGAATCCTCTTATTGAAAACAATATTAATCTAAAGGTGGAAAACAAGAAAGGAATAAGAAGCATAGACTTTTGAATGTCATCTATTTATCTTGGCATTATGTTTAGTTTGATTAGAATTTCTGAATTCATTTTTAGTTCTGATTAAGGCTATTTTGTAAAGTCGAGACTTGGTGAGCTTGTGGGTTGGATTGATATGGTTATTTCATTCTTGGTATTTTTCTTTTAGACACTAATTATCTTTGTATGATTATAAATTATGTCCCAGAATTCTAAGTTTGATTTTGGCCCATGCCCTCATAGGGATTTGTAAAGAGGAATTGGTTGTAACTCAGAAAATTCATCATTAATAAAATACAGTTTCTTCTTAATTGAGACTTGTGGTTACTGGTTTTCATATTGTATGTATTCTTTATTTATTCATTTAAATTTTTATAAGCTTTATACATAACCATGTTTTTACTTTTTATTTTAGCAAAGCACACAATTTGATAAATAGCATCAACCCAAGAACATATTTCTTGAGTGTTGATTGATCATTTTGAACATGATATAATCTCAGGGTAATATTTCTACCTATCTCATTTAGACAAATGAGATTCAAAAATTCTTGAGTGAGGACTTTCATTCCTATCCTCAACATTTATTCGAAGACCATACTAAATATTGGTCTTTTACTCTCTAGTTATTTTCTTTGTTTCCGATTTTATTTTTTATTAATGACTTTGCCTACCCAAAAACGACCTAACATAAGGTTTCCTGATCAAAGAAGCATTGCTTCTTGTATTTTTTATTTCATTCTTGAAATTGCTCGTACCTGTGAAGAACTTGAGCGTTCTTGGGAGACTATTGTTGGTGATATTGAAATTCAGGATAAGAGAGAAGCCCTTCAATAGGCCTCCTCAATAATTTATTGTCTTATGTCCACTCATTCTCATCTGTCAAGACAGTTAAGAGGTCATTCTCCTGAATTTGATCCTATTGTGGAAATAGGAAGGAAGAAATAAATTTTAGAGAATATTCAACCTAATCTTAGAAGATATTTTTCAAATTATTCTTCTTAAATAACAAGCATTTCTATATCATTCCCTCCCACAAAACTCATAATGACTTCATCCAGTGGTTCTAGTAGTATCAGTGGTTCTACCTCTTCGCAAACTTCAACTTCTTCTCTAATAGGAAGCATGTACAGTCATCACAATACTATTGTATCAACTACAAATCCATCCAAGGTCATCAAACAATTTCGTTTATTCAAATTTGAAGAAGATGCAAATGATACTCTATGGCATGTATCTTCTCCTATTGATTTGGCTCCAACTACAACTCCTCTTCCTAAATTTAAGGACCATTTTCCTAAGTTTTATGTTAATAGCATCATCTCAGTCAATGAACATATCATTGCCTTTTCTAATGCTTGCCACTATATTGGGGAAAATGAGAATGATACATGTATGCGACTCTGTCAACTCATTGGAAGGGAAGGTTGGGGCCGAATTATTTTAATTACCACCAAAAATATTCTCAACTTGGGATGAGTTTTCATATTGTTTTAAGTTTAGCTATGGAAAGCCTCAAATTCCAACAAATTTTCTTAAAGATTATAATAATCTTGTCTACAACAAGGGTGAAACTATTAAATATTTCAATCTATGTTTCACCAAATTGTATAACCGGATCCTTGAAATCATCAGACCTCAAAATAAAGCAGCATTAATGCAGTACTATAATACTTAACATATTTCCTATTGATATAGGCTTAAAGAGAATAACATCGATAGTCTAGGATCTACATTACAAACATGCCTGGAAGTCGAGGAACAATTAGCTAGAATAGGTATTTCAGTTGAAGACTATGTTAAACAAAATGACATGTCAACTATGTTATAGTTGGTACAAGATATGAGCAAATGGATGATTTCTTTTGAGAGGAAAGGGGTGACCTCGACATCTTCCCTAGTTGAAACTTCTACCCATACTACTTTTAGGAATCAGCCAAATAATTTTTATCCTAACAATTATCTGTGAAACTCTATTCTTTCTAGATCCTAGTGCAATTTTTGCAAAGATAATCATGATGAGAGCACATGTGAGGTCAAAAAGTGTGCAAGAGACCGAATATTTGGCTAAAAATATCATACAACTATTACTTCCTTAGATTGGACTCCAGAAGAAGATGTTATGATGGTTGACACCCGAAATAAATCTTATGCAAACAAAGGCAAGGGTGGTCCTATCAAGACTACTTTTTCCCCAAGCTCATCCTCTCAGCAAACCAACTCTCAGGTTATAAAGAGTGCACAAATTAAAGAGGTTTCTACCTCTTCTCCTTCTTCTTCTAATTACAATATTCTAAAACAACTCCCTGTAATAAAATCATATGCATCTTTATTGGATATGGTCACCATCCTCAAGCAACAAAGGCATATGAATAAATCCATGGAAGGTAAGACTTCCATAATTGTTAGTTTATCAAAAGATCATAATGAAGAGGGAGTGTACATAAATAAAGTAGGTGCGTATAAACCTAGGACTTATGTTAAAAATCCTCCATTCTATGTACATGTTAAGATAACAAACAAAATTGCTCATTGTTTCCTAATTGATGGTGGATCAGGTCCTAACGTCGTGTTTAAGATCATCATGGAAGAGTTGGGCCTTTCATGTACGAATGAAAATTCAAAGAGCATGTTGTCTTACAATAGTCAGCAACAAGCTACTATAGGAGAAATTAAATATGTGACCTCAGTTCTATGTGCTCACCCAAAGATAAGAACCACTTGCAATATTCAAGTGATAAACATCCGAGTCAATAATTATTCCATCATTTTGGGAAGAGAATGGCAGGAATTTATTGGAGGATATATTTCATTAGATGGGTCACACATGTCCCTTCTCAAGAATGGAAAGACCAGCATTGTTCTCAGGGAAGGACGAATCGCACCTTATATAAAGAGTCTTCCACAACCTCATGTAAATTATATTGAGGAAGACATGGGTGTATACTCCATTTTTCTAGAAGAATATAGTAATTTTATTTCAACCCCTCCAGAGCTTGAAGATTGAATGTCAAAGATGCATTTTGATGGTGTATGTTCAAGTGAGAGTAATTGAGCAGACACAATATTGTATTCTCTTGTTGGAAAGATTCACAATTTTTCTTACAAATTATAATTTTCTTTCACTAACAATGTCACAAAGTTTGAATCCTTGGTATTGAAAATGATTTCAATATTGGTTGTTATCATCTTACCATTTTGGGGGATTCATAACTTGTTGTTAATTTGATTAGAAGAATCTATAACCCCTCAAACAAGCTGCTTAAAATATATACATAGGCAGTATGGTATCTGATCTCAAATATTTTATCTTTTAACATTACTCATCTCAGGGGATACCTAAATTCAATCGTTGATAGGATTGTTGTTTTTATAGCCAACCCTACAAGGAAATTACTCCCTCAGAGGCTTGATTGTATATTTATGTCTTATATCGTCCACATTTTCCTAATAATGTAGAATCATGGCAAGTTATTCCTGGTGATGAAAGTATTTGTGTTTTCTTGTAGAATGAGCCTATTAAATGAAAGGAAATTATATCTCTGGAAGACAATCAATTTTCTAAAGGACTTACTCCTCTAGAGAGCTCATTCTCTTCTGATGTTGTTGGGAAAAAGAAAGACAAAGAAGGGGAGGAGTCAAAAAGAAAAATTGGTAGTATTGTTTCGATGAATATTGGGACTCAAGATGACCCAAAGATTTTGAAAATTGGGGCCTATTGTTCAGAAAAGGAAAAACTAGTGAGGCAAAGGAAAAGACC
>SNQJ01S0012021.1:95334-106612 GCA_010110895.2 Picea sitchensis
TTGTTTCATTTACCATATTGTAACCAAAGATAGTTCATTCAAAACTGGGTTTGATGGGGTCTTCTATATTCTGCATTTTGTTCTACCACTTTTACATTGTGAGATTGTGAAGATGACAAATCGAGAGAAACAACAAATAAATTCTCTCCCTACAAATATCTAATGTGCATCATTTTGTGAGGTCCTTGCATTGAGTTTTGATCCATCTAGAGTCTCAAATATTTTCACAATACTAAGCTTGAGTTATGAATTGAAAAGAGTTTTCTACTCAACATTTTTGGGTGTTCTTCATTTTCTGTGTGCTTCATTAGAGTTCAACCCTGTGGTGATCTTCATCCATTTAATGAAGTCCTTGAGATCAATGGATATAAAACAAGGCCGTTGTAAATGTTGGGATGAGTTTCTATTACCAGGTTCACTAATTTATCAACTCGTCCCTCCATTCAGACTATTGGGCATCACCGCAGTGATTTTATGTTTCTTTCAAGCAATGCGCTCTCTCTATGACCATACATCCTCTCTGGACAAAATTTTCACTGTTGGGGCGAAATTACAATGTCACTGGGCTGAATTACATTCGGTGGGGAATTTTTCCTCGCCCCACGCCCTGTATGGACTTAGCCTAGGCGATAAAATCCATTGTTGAGTGTTCCAATTTCTTGTTGGATGCTTTAATTAATTGTTAAGTGTTCCAATTTCTTGTTGGACGTTTCAATTAGTTGTGTTCCAATTCCTTGTTGTTTCAGTTATTCGTTGAGTGTTTGAATTCAATGTTGTGTGTTTCAATTCATTGTTATGATTGATCGATGTTTCAATTAGTTGTTGAGTGTTTGAACTCAATGCTTGGTGTTTCAATTCGTTGCTAGGATTGATGCAAGTTATTCTCCCTTTGAATTAAGATCTGGTGAAAATGTGGCTTCACTTGTCAACATAATGTCAAGGAGAGAAATTTCCAGACATGATGCTTAGAGATAGGAAGTCTCTAGGAGAAGTATACCTCCAAGACAGGATCATACTAGGTATCAAAGACAGTTCCAATGATCATGGATACAACCAATCAACACTGATTGTAGCAAAGCTATGGTGATATATCTAGTAGAGGAGGCAAACACATTATGAGACTCAGAGGGAGAAGGTGTAGCAGTACCAGTACATGAGTCAAGCCATGAGATGTTGAGGAAGTAGGCATGGCAGTAGTTACAGTGTATGTAGAGGCACTCCCGGAGAAGGAGGCGGTACTACATCCAAATGGAGAAGAGATTTAGTTACCTCCATAGAAAGAGGAAGAGCTAGCTTCAATGTCGTAGGAAGTGTAGATGACAGAAAGAGTACTTCAAGAGTATGCTTTAGTTTGGGCTTTGATGTGATATCTTGGACTAGCAGGAAGTAGAAGTCTATCACACGCATTATTGCAGAGGTAGAGTATATTGTAGCTTGTGATGCATGTACAGAAGCAGTATGGCTTTATAAGATGGTTTCTAGACTGTTTGATCATGCGCTAGATTTGACCGTAATATATTGTGATAATCAAATCTATGTGAAGCTTTTAAAGAACCTCGTGTTCCATGACAAGTCAAAGAACATTGAGATCAAGTATTATTACATCTGTGATCGAGTCTAGAAGGGAGAAGTAAAAATCCAGTATATCTCCATTGATGAGTAGATAGCAGATATTCTAATGAAGCCCTTGTCCAAAGGGAAGTTTGTATACTTTAGGGACAAGTTGGGAATTGTGGAGATTGCTCTCTTGGTTGAGAGAGAGTGTTGATCTTTATCATGTTAGTACAGCTTAGATATGATGCTTTTGCATCATGCTAGTATAGCTTAGATATGATACATATGTCCAGAGTCGCATCATGCTAGTATGACTTAGACATGATGCATTGGCATCATGCTAGTACAGCTTAGAGATGATGCAGTTCTCTGACTTGCATCATGCTAGTACAGCTTAGATATGATGTAGTATCATCATGCTAGTACAACTTAGAGATGATGCAGAGGAATTGATCTACATTATGCTAGTACAACTTAGATATGATTCAGAAGCATAATGCTAGTACAACTTAGAGATGATCTAGATGATAATCCACATCATGCCAATACATCTTAGATATGATGCATTCACATCATGCTAGTATGACTTAGAGATGATACAATGGATGATATAACTTGATGTGCACCATGACAGATGAATTATGGCTCAGATATGATGGAGTTGATGATATGTCATGATATATTTGATGTAACTTTCTATTAGATAAAATTGGTCAACTTGAATACATTTAGTCGGTTGTTATGAATACCTCCCTAGTTAAGAGGGAGTGTTGAAATTATAACTATGGTCAGTCTTCATAATGTATATATTCAAAAAATAATATTTGTACTTATAAAATTCAACCCTACTTGTGGCACAGATGGCGACCTGAACAGGAAGAATGGTCCTTATAGTCATGTGACACTCTGTTGAGTGTGTGGCAACTGCGGGACACATGTGTAATCATGAGACTATGGCAGAGACTTTGTGTCTCTTTACAGTAGTTGTATGCCACTACGGTGGTTGTGTACCACTGGTGAATATCGTGTGTCTCTAGATAGTAGATGTGTGATACTACAATGGTTGTGTACCATTGGCAGTGACTATGTGTCACCGGACAGTAGATGTGTTACTAACAGTGGTTGTGTACCACTGGACAATAATTGTGTACTACTATGGATCAGCACAGTCTTGTTCTATTGGATGGAATTGTAGTAGTTGTGTGCTACTGGATGATTGTCATGGATATTACCAGATCACTTTGAGCAGTCGTGTGTTGCTTGATCGCAGAGACTATGATGGATGATATAAGCTATCGATGACACATTGGTAGTAGTTGTGTGCTACTAGTTGATTGCAGAGTAGTCAATGGATTACTAGATGAAGACATCATGGAAAGATACCTCCCTAGTTAAGAGGGAGTGTTGATGTTTGAGGAAACAAGCATGATACATTCTCCCTATAGGGTCCTGTGTGGACTAGTAGGGGGGGATGTGGACTTCATCCTCACGTGCTTCAGATGGTCAGATGAAGGAACCAATACATTGGTTTCATGGGGAAACCTTGATATGTCTTGGGGGACATTGGTTCCATGAGGGAACCTCGATATGTCTTAGACATGTGTTCCACAAGGGAACCACAAGATGTCTAGTATGGACATAGTTCATGAGTGAGATAAGACATTGGTTTTATGAGGGAACCTCGATATTTCAATTATGGTCCAAGATGACTTAGCTTAATCATCTCCAAGGGATTGGCAACCCCTTGTAGGATGAGATAGCTCAAGTCTTGTGGATACCAACTACATGACATGTATAAACACAGGTGAATGGCCCTAGCAAGCATCAGACGAACCTTCTCCTAGATTGGGTTGCATACCAATGGAGATAGGATACATTTATCACAAGGGTGTACTTGTGATAAATGGTCCCAGGCATAGTCCTTCCTTGATCATGACAAGGAATAATATGGACATGAGGTGCTTGAGGTGCTTTCCATGTGTCAGTTAGCATTGGGATGACATTCACTCATAGGGGTGTACATGTGGTGAACAAACCTAGTGTGGTATTTTTCCTAGTCATGATTGTGGTCTTTTTCCTAGTCATGATTATTTGAAAAAGAATGCTAAAGACTCAAGATGCTATATGTTATCACGTGTGGACCTATAGTGAGCTTGATCTCAAAGAGATTCAATTGGTTCAGAGGGAGAGCCACAGAGAGAGTTTCCCTTGGTTTAGGTGGGAGAGATACATTTCCCAAAAATGACAGACAGGTGTCATGAGTTTAGAGTGAAGTTTTTATACTTCAGATACAATCTTTAGCATGATGAAGAATGTCTCCCTCGTTTAGAGGGAGTGTTGATGTTTGGACAACATCGGGAAGACATTCTTCCAGATATATATATGTGTGTGTGTGTGTGTTGGTTGTGAATCCTAATTATCTTCTTGATTCAGAGGTCTTTGTTTTCAGTCATGTTTATACCCCATGAAGACTTTACACCCCATAATAATGTACAGTCCTCCACGCGGGGGAATGCAGAGGGGGGTTACCCCCTCTATGGGGTCCGAGGGAAAACGGGCCCTTGATAGGGATTCAGGGGACATTGTTCCCCGATGGGGGTTCGAGGGTGAAGCCCCGAAGGAAAAATTTCCTTGTAAATGTATATTGTAATTTCATAGTAAATCTAGACCGTTCATTATAAGGTCGCAGATCTTATGATATAAGTTATTGTTGAGATTTAGGTACCCTGGAAAGTGGTCCCCTTGTGTTTGTGAGCCTCTAAACACATAAGGGAAGTACTTTTTAGCTTGTACCATGTACTTTATGTCTAATTTCACTTTGACTTAGGAGATTTAAGTCAAAAGTGAAATTTGGTCATTTTAGCCTAAAATGACAATTAATTCACTTTGTGGGTGAATTAAGGGACATAAAGTGAAACTATGGAATCTTAAGTAAAGTGGGTTTTGAGTTGAGATTTACTTGAGATGATCTCAACCATTGATTAGGGATGAGATGAGATGATCTCATCCACCCAACTTTTAGGTTTCCTTGTGCTTCCTTAAGGAGGGAACAAGGGGCAAAGGAGAGATCATTCACTCATTTGTTCACTTGGAGAGTTTGAGAGAGAGCATGATGATGAGGTTCCAGGCATATGTTGAGGCTAGATTGGGTGCTCCCTTCCATGGAGATATCCGGCAGTCTTAGGGTCTCATTTATTAAGTGGGGAGATTCTTATTCTGAGGAGGGTGCACTTGGTGAGGAGGGTGCATCATCAGTGTGAGGACTTGTAGAGATCATATTGTAGTGAGGTTTGTTTTAGAGGGAGGATACTCATCAGTATCATAGTACTATGGAAGGATTTCTTATTCAGAGGTTTTAGTTGGCTTCTAGCTCCAATTCAATGGTCTTGTCAGCATTTCTGGAGGGTGCACCATCCTAGGGTGCTCTTGCTTCATTTGGACTAGTGTTGAAACTTGGATCAAGCTGTTATTGTATCAGTTTCATCTATATTTTTTTACTTGTTGTATTCCACCATCTATTCTCCTCATATATAGACATATATTCCAAATTGGTTTTCCCTTGGGGGGGGTTTATCCAGAGTCATGTTGACCAAAAATACCAATGTTTAATTTCATGTATGTTAGAGTGTAGAACTATTGTATTTTCAGTTGTAAATGTCTCTAGGTGTGTTACATTTATTTTGGTATGCATATGCTAACCCTTGGTGAATAAAACTACATGCTAGAGCACCTAAATTGCAAATGTAACTGTAACAAATCAGCAAGAAGTTCCTGAACTATTGGTTGTCCTAAAACAACAGCAAAACCTTCATTGACAGTTGAAACTTAAATCCAACTTCAAGTCAAAGACAGACCTAGTTGGCAGCTTGATAGGACCTCGAAAATCTTCAGTTGTGTTAGGGTTTTTTTCCCTAGAAGGAAACCCTCTTTTATGAGGGAAATGTATTGTGTCTATGTATTATTGTGAATAATGTATTTTGAGTGAGGATATTGTGAGAGAAATATGAGGAAGTTATAGCAAGTGTGTTGTAGGTTGTATCCCTTCATTTGTTGGATTATAATAAAGGAATGACTTGACAATTTCTCTGGTGGACGTAGCCCACACTGGGTGAACCACATATATTTGTTTCTCTATTGTATTGTGTATATTTTTTGTTTTATTTCTGCATTTGTTTTATTTCTGCATTTGTTTTATTTTATTGCTTCGTGATCCTGTTTTTCTAACAAATGGTATCAAAGCGAAAGGTAACTCGCAGGAAAAGAGGGTTCCTGGTTCGAGTGGGAGCAATGGTGGAAGATGGAAAGTTTAGGGTCAAGAAATTTAACGGCCAAAACTACCAGTTATGGAAGATGCAGATGGAAGATTATTTATATCAAAAGGATATATTCCTACCATTCGGTGGAATAGAAAAGAATTTGATTGCCATGAAGGAAAAATAATGGGAGGTTCTTGATAAAAAGGCACTAGGAATGATACAACTGAGCCTGGAAGCGTTGTTGGCTTTCAATATTTCGAAAGAAAAGACACTGAAGGAGTTGATGGACGCATTGGCTAAACTGTATGAAAAACCCTCGGCGTCTAATAAGGTATTTATAATGAAGAGATTTTTTAATATGAATATGTCAAAAGGTGGGTTTGTTGCATATCATTTAAATGAATTTAATACGGTTACCAATCAACTAAGTTCTATAAAAGTGGAATTTGGTGATGAGATCAGGGCTCTTCTAATCTTGTGCTCATTTCCAGAAAATTGGTGGATAGAATCTAATCAATTCAGTGGTCCTTAGTTGTAAGTAACTGCAATCTCACAGTTCAAATACTTTAAATTTGATGATGTTGTTGGTGGTATACTTAGTGAGGAAATGAGAAGGAAAATCACAGGTGAGACAGCCGAATTATCGTTAAGCTTATGGAGAACAAGTGAAGACAAAAGGATAGGGGAAATGGCTCAGGGAACCACGGTAATTATAGGAAGGGAAGATACAAATCCAGTCTTGGATATAACAAATGATGGAATTTTTGGGAAGAGAAAAGGACATCTAAAAGAAATGCTATGAGAGCTCGAAGAAACAAAGAGATGGACAACGAGGGAAAAAATGAGGGAATCAAATGTAACTTGGTGATGTGTTACAAGATGTTTTGATTCTTTCTTTAGATAATATTGCTGAGTATTGGGTAGTAGATTCAAAGTGGCTTCATTTCATGCTACACCCATAGGAAACATTTTCTAGATTATGTTCAAAATTATTTTGGACGGAGTTCATTTGGGTGATGATACACCATACAAAATTGTTGGAATGGGAAAGGCAAAAATAAAAAGAAAAGCAATGGAAACCAATGGTTGTTGAAGAGGTAAGACATGTTCCATATCAGGAAAATATAATTTCAACGGAGACGTTGGAAAGTGAAGGTTTATATCCACATTTACAGATAAGACATGGAAAGTCACTAAAGGATCATTGTTGATAGAAAAGAGAAGCATTAGGTACATAGTATTTATGTACTGGTAATTCTAACTATTCTATCTCTTTAGCTTCTCACGGGGTTGATACAACCTTGTGGAATCATAGGCTTGGACACATGAGTGAGAAGGGGATCTGGATACTTCACAAATAAATTTGTTGGCGGATCTTAAACAAATTGATTTGGATTCTGTGAGCATTGTGTTTTATGGAAAACATAAGAGAGAATCCAGATTTCTTAGAGTCAAAAAAAGAAAAAGAAAGAGAGTGAAAGGTTAGATATTGTGTGCTACAGGATGTATAGGGGACCATACTCGAATTATCATCTCTTAGTGTCTCTAGATTATTATGTTACTTTTATTGATGATGTAACCATAAAAACTTGGGTTTTATTGCATTCGAAAAAATGATGTTTTTTATACTTTTAGAAATGGAAATCTGTGGTTGATAATGAGACAAGAAAAAAATTAAAGTGTCTCGGATCGGTGATGGAGGTTAAAATTACGACCAAGGAGTTTGATGATTGTATTGTTCATACCATGGAATTCAAAGAGAATATTGTTCCGGAGACACCACGAAAATTGTCTGCTCAGAGAAGGATAGAGCGAGACAATCCACTGGAGGGCATGCAAGGAGTATGAGATTACATGTTGGCTTACCGTTGAGTTCTGCCGGATGTTGTAGATATTGTTGTTTACTTAATAAACAAAAGGACCTTCAAGATATTTGAATGGTAGAATTTAGAGGAGGCATGGATGGGTAAAAGGTAAACTATTATTTTTTAAGACTTTCACGGTTGTAAAATCATTTGTCCATATTGATAAAAGAAAATAGAACAAAGCTTGAGGGAAAATCGAAATAAAGAAAATAGAACAAAGCTTGAGGAAAAATCCAAGAAGTGTACCTTTATTGGATACAGTGTTAATGATTTTGGTTATCTCTTATGAGATTATGAAAATAACAAAATCATTAGGAGTAGAGATGTTATATCCAATGAGAAGGTCATGTATAAAGATCAGTTGCAAGGAAAGAAATAGGAAAAAGAAAAACCAGAATACACAGTGTTTGATGAGATCACTGAAAAAGTAATTCCAAAGGTACCAAAAAATCAAAATGTACAACAACAGGAGAAGCGAGTACCTCAAACTCCTGCAATTGTTGTTAGAATATCTACCAGGTTAAGTAGACCCCCTGAACGATACTCTCCTTCATTGTATTATTTATTTTTGACTGATTCTGGTGAACCAGAATGTTATGAAGAGGGAATGCAGGTAGACACCAAAAATAATTGGGAGCAAGGAATTAAAGAGAAAATGGATTCCCTGGTAAATAAATAGACTTGGGATTTGGTTCAGTTGCCTGCAGGAAAAAGAGAATTGCAGAATAAATAGGTTTACAAGTTGAAGGAAGAAGATGGAGGAAAAAAGCGGTACAAGGATAGACTTGTTGTAAAGGGGTTTGCACAAAAGAAAGTTATAGATTTTGATGAAATGTTTTCTTTTGTTGTTAAAATGACTTCAATTAGGACTATTTTAAGTCTTGTGGCAGTAGACGATTTGCATCTTGAACAATTAGATGTAAAAACAACTTTTCTCTATGGGGATTTGGAGGAAGAGATTTATATGCAGCAGCCACATGGGTATGAGGTCAAAGGGAAGGAGAATGTGGTATGCAGGTTGAAGAAGAGATTGTATTGCCTAAAGCAAGCTCCAAGGCAGTGGTATTTGAAGTTTGACAGGTTTATGACAAAACAAGGTTATAGTAGATGTCATTATGATCACTGTGGTTATTTTAAAAGGCTAGAAAATGGAAGCTATATTATCTTTCTATTGTATGTAGATGACATGCTTGTTGTAGGGTCTAATATGCAGGATATAAATGTGATCAAGAAGAAATTAGCTAATTCATTTGCAATGAAGGATTTGGGTGCTACGAATAAAATCCTTGGTATGAGAATAACAAGAGATAGGAAAAATTGCAAATTGACATCGTCTCAAGGTGAATACATAGAGAAGGTGTTGGAGAGGTTTAGAATGCAAAATGCAAAACCAATTAGTACACCTTTGGCCAGCCTTTTCAAATTAACTAAGGAAATGTGCCCCAAGAAACAGGAGGAGATAGAATACATGTCCAGGGTCTCTTATTCATCAGCAATTAGCAGCTTGATGTATGTGATGGTTTGCACAAGACCAGATATTGCACATGTAATGGGAGTTGTGAGCAAGCATATGAACAATCTAGGTAAAGAACATTGGGATGAAGTAAAGTGGATTCTCAGGTATTTGAGAGGTACTTCTACTCATGCATTATGTTTTGGAGGTTCAGACATTGTTCTATAGGGATATGTTGATTCATATATGGCAAGTGATAAAGATAGCAGGAGGAGCACCACAGGGTATGCTTTTACTGTAGGTGGAACAACATTAAGTTGTATTTTGAAACTGCAAAAGGTTGTTTCACTTTCAACAATAGAGGCAGAGTATTTTTTTGCTACAAAGGCTATTAAAGAGATGATTTGGTTACAGAGGTTTATGGAGGAATTGGGAAAGAAGCAGGAGAATAGAAGGTTGTACTGTGACACTGAGAGTGTCATTCGTCATGCAAAGAACTCTGCATTACATCCGAAGACTAAGAATATATAGCTCGGGTACCATTTCATACGATCCATATTGGAAGATGGGCATTTGAAGTTGGAAAAGATACACACTAGCCAGAATCCTACAGACATGTTAACAAAGGGAGTAACCAGGGAGAAATTGAGTTCCTTCTCAGTTTGAATTGGTCTTCAAGAATGAAGATGAATATGAGAAATTTTCCAGGTCCAAGAAGGATCATAGTCCATCATATACAACAACAGTGGAGTTCTTGAGATCAGTCTCCAAGTGGGAGATTGTTGGTTGTGGAGCCTGATTATCTTCTTGATTCAGAGGTCTTTGTTTTCATTCATGTTTATACCCCATGAAGACTTTACACCCCAGAATAATGTACACTCCTCCACATGGGGGAGTGTAGAGAGGGGTTACCCCCTTTGCGGGGTCGAGGGGCAAGTGGGCCCCCGGTGGGGGTTTAGGGGCGAAGCCCCTTAAGGAAAAATTGCCTTGTAAATGTATAATGTAATTTCATAGTAAATCTGGACCGTTCATTATAAGGTCGCAGATCTGATGGTAGAAGTTATGTTAGGGTTTTTTTCCCTAGAAGGAAACCCTCTTTTATGAGGGAAATGTATTGTGGCTTTGTATTATTATGAATATTGTATTCTGAGTGAGGAGACTGTGAGAGAAAGAAGAGGAAGTTATAGTGGGTGTGTTGTAGGTTGTATCCCTTCATTTGATGGATAATAATAAAGGAAGGACCTAGCAATTTCTCTGGTGAATGTATCTCACACTAGGTGAACCATGTATATATGTGTCTCTATTGTATTGTGTATCTTCTGTGTTGTATTTCCGCATTTGTTTTATTTTATTGCTCCACGATCATGTTTTTCTAACTATATACATATATATATATATATATATATGACATGATATTTATAATACAAAGTATAAATATATATAATAAATAAATAGTTATTTATTATCCAAGGGACACATCCTTTCATGGATGGTCACTATATGTTCTCTATATATGGAACACTCATCATTGTAATAATATATCTATCATATATCAACTCATATTATCTCATATGAAAAATCAACAAGTGTCACTCAAGGTAAACTTCCCAGTCATATTGTTTCTAATTCGGGAATTAGTATTGATCCCGAGAGGGCTATCATAGTCCAAAATATTCAATCCCATTCTTCTAAAAAATAAATTCAATCATTTATGGGCAAAATAAATTTTGTTACAATATTTGTTCCCGATTTTGATAGAGTAGTCAAACCAATTCATGACATGCTAAAGCAAGATTGATCATTCTCATGGAATTATGACACCAAAAATTCTTTCATAGAAATCAAGAGAGCAATCAGTTTTGCCCTTGTGTTGGAAAAACCGAATTTTGAAAAAGATTTCATTATTTATACTAATGTCATTGAAGAAGCAATATTTGTTATTATTCTTCATAAAGATGATCAAATAATGATCACCCAATAGCTTACATGATCCAAATCTTGTCATATGATAAATTTAAATATACTTTGATTGAAAAACATACTTATGCTCTTGTAAAATCTATTGAAAAGTTTCGCCATTTTGTCTTAGGCAAGCACACCCAAGTAAAAGTCCCTTTTCTTGCTATCAATTTTTTGATTTCTCAAACACA
>SNQJ01S0012022.1:0-25074 GCA_010110895.2 Picea sitchensis
AAGGAAGCAACAACTCCCTAAGTGTTCCAGCACCAACTGGATGGAAGCACCAACTTCCAGTGACACATGCACCAACCTCTAAAATAGAGAACAACAGTTCGCCCTTGCACCACCTTGCCACCCTGGTTTCTCTGGCTACAACTCCCTGTGTTCAAGCACCCACTTGAACCTATGAGGACAACATTCCTCCCTAGCACCTCCCTACCACCCTGAAATATGAAAAACTTATTACAGTGATATAATGTTCATCAAGGCTTACCAGTCTCATCATTGTTCTGCTACACTTCCCTACTATGTCTGCCTCACTGTCTTCCTACACACATGCCTTGCGCTTTCCGTTCTTCTTCCTTTTATGCTCTATGTGCCATGTCCATTCACTGCACCATTCCTCTTCTATGTATTTCAGTGACTGCACACTGCCTCCTTCTACATGCCTGAATAACTCTCAACAGTAGCACCCATCTCTTCTCTATTCTGCGTATTTATACTATCTGTGCACCTTCTTCATCCTCCATGCACAGTGCCTCTGCATGCTCTTCAACGTGTCACGGTTCTGTTCATCGGGTTGTTCACTGCCACTCCACTTTTTCTCTGCTTCACTCGCTCAAGAATCAACACACTCTCTCTGTTCTGCATGTTCTCCTCGTGTCGAGTTCTCTTCCTAATCATCATGGCAATTCCTCAGCTTTTCTGGTGATTATGCGCATGCGTTCATCATCACTGGGTGTTATGCTGAGATTCCTTAGCCTGTCTAGTAGTCGAGACTCTTCGTCTTCTCTATCATAGTCGAGCTCATCCTCTCTATTGCAGTTACAGGCTTCAACGCTCTTCCATCTGTCAATAGCCTCTATGAGCAGTCTTAATGCCACTGGAAGATGCCTCGAGACACTTCATCTTCTATGGCGATCACCCTGAAGTCTCTTCCAATCCTCTGGCAGACACCATCAGTCATTTCTAGCAATTACACTATGAAACTCCAAGAAAACGCATCAACAACTGAATCACCAACCGTCCAAGAGTCATGATTCATTTCTTCTAACTGAATCATAACTGATCAATTAACTGTGAAGAGMAATAGTAGCCCTTTGATCAGATTTCCAAGTATCCAACACCGTTGGATTACAAGCACATGATCTTGCGTTGATTTTTCCATTTCACATTTTGGCATTTCGACATTCCTGTAGTGAAGAGTATTGACTCTCCATGTCCCAAACTCCGAAATGGAGCTTGTCTCTTCGATCTCTTCTCTACATCTCTTCGACGATGTGACCACCGTTTGTGACAAAGCGCTTATCCATAAAGCGCTTTCGCAATTTCGCATTTCAACATTCCTATGATGAAGGCTCTCGACACTCCAAGTCACGATCACCGAAATGGAGCTTGGTTGCACTAGCTCCTTCCTCCATCTTCCGCAGATGTGACCACTGGCTATGACCACAGCCTTATTTGAAACTTTATTTCGCAATTTCGCGTTTCGTGAATTTTTTGCGAGTCACTCTAACTCTTCCAACTCCCGATCACGAAATGGAGCCTTGCAACTTTCAAGCTCCTTCCTTCACATGCCCACAGTTGTGACCAAGCGTTTATCCATAAAGTGATTTCATGATTTCGCATTTCGACATTCCTACATTTAAGCATTCCTATGGAGAAGTATCTCAACACTCCAAGTCACAAACCCCGAAGTGATCATCGTTTCACATTTCACAACTTCGGGACTCTTGTGATGAAGAGTCTCGACTCTTGACTCCTCCAACTCCCGGTATCTGAAACTTCGAAATGGAGTTAGATCAACGTATTTTGGCATTTCACATTTTGCAACTTAGGGACTTCTGTGATGAAGAGTCTCGACTCTTGACTCCTCCAACTCCCGATATCTGAAACTCTGAAATGGAGTCTTTATTGATGTGCCTGTTTCGGGATTTCGGCGTTTCGCATTTTGCAACTTTGGGACTCATGTGATGAAGAGTCTCAACTCTTGACTCCTCCAACTCTCGGTATCCGAAACCTTTGATTTCCCGGTCTGTGAAACTCCGAAATGGAGTCTTTTTTGATGTGCCTGTTTTGGGATTTCGGCGTTTCACATTTCACAACTTCGAGATTCCTGTGATGAAGAGTCTCGACTCTTGACTCCTCCAACTCCCGGCATACGAAACTCTGAAATGGAGTTTACGCTTCTAGTCTTTCCATGCCATCATCGTTATTGATATTCCTTGCTTTCCTGTTTGCCATCAAATGAAAAAGAACACTCTTGCACTCTGTGTGCACCTCTACACTATCTCTTTTGGTCTTCATGAGCTTGCTCTACTGCGTCTCCCCAAAATACTTCTAGTGCCCACCTGACACATTATACCTGTACTCAAGCCATCATCATTGTTGTACTTTCCATCAATGACAAGCATACATTGCCTGTAAAACATGCCAAGACTCCAGACCTCCCATGACCGTTGGATCTATGTTGCAGTCAATCCAACATTGACCACTTTGGGAGAATAGAGATGTCATGACACCAAATCCCTCGGATGTCAGAGTTGCGAATTGATGTGAGTTGTGGATCTGGGGAGTCCATTGAGGATCCCTCTTAACCGTCATATCAACTAGTGGAGTGACTCATGTACAACACTTCGACAAAGTCCTACTCTGGAAGAAAAGGAGTTTGGAGTGGGTAAAACCCCAACTTCCGAACTCGTGAAGTGATAGGAGTCATATATCTGGCAATGCTGTGAGGTCGTTCCTGACCATTGGATCTAGACTAAGGTTAGCCAGGCGCTGACCACTCCGGTAGAAAAGAGAAATTTACATGGGGATTCCCCGAATGTTGAAGTTACGAAGTAACGAAGGTCGTAGATCAATGGATCTATGTGGATGCATCTCTACCGTGAGATCTAAGGGAATTGGAAGGATGATGTCACCCAGGGTGATGTGGAACCATGTTTGATGTGCCACATGTCACTTGAATTTGTGCCTTTCACAGACCCCATGTGCCCATTTTAACATGACACATGTCACCCACTGAAGGGGCCACGTGTCATCTCTTCCTTGTCATGTGTCACCCCCTTTGGCACCTTATTCGCTTGGCCTATTAGCGAGTGGAGTAATCGAGACCCATCTATCCTGACCTCTGCATTTAATACGCCCCCTCATGCAAGGTTGGACCCTTCAAGAGTTCAGTACTTCAGAACTCCAGAGGATTGGGGTGATAGTGTCGTAGATATTCCAAAGGGGCCAAAGGCCAGATCCACGTGGTGAGAATTCGAGAATTCAGGACTCTGAAGGATATGTTGGGTATGTGTTATATTATTTTCATGTGTGTGTGGGCGTGTCAGATTTGACAACTGCGTCTGATGATCCCTATAGTAGTTCTCTTTGTGTCGTGTGCGTTGGGCACTTTCCTAGGGGGGTCCCAGGGGGGGGGCAGGTATGCCCCCCCTGGTTACATGCAACGTTCAGGGAAGTGCCCTAAAATTTATTTTTGGGCAGTTTTCTCTATTTTTAGCGGATTTTGCTATTTTTAGCGGTTTTCTAAATTAATTCCGAATTAAGGGATTAGGGTTTTGGTATCTACGAAATACCTAAAAACATTGTATATATTGTATGATGAATGGTGAAATTCGATATAATGAATATAAGAAAGGTTTTCCCATTTGAGGGTTTCTTGTATAAAATCTTTGTGTACTCTATGTATGAGCCATTGATTAAATTCTGGTTTTCTTAAGAATCTATATGCATTTCTTTACTTCATAGGTTTAAAACTTACAGGATATGCATGTAGAAAGAGAAAGGGGTGTTCAATGTCGAACGCTGAATTTTCCCTTTTAGCTTATGTGTTAAATGAGGATCAATTCCTTTCGTTGGACTGGCTAGGGGATGGACTTCTTCCATGGATGTAGGAATGTTGGGAAACCTCTAGGACTTTGGGGAACTTGGGATGGCATGAATGAGATGGACCCACGTGGGCACTATGTGGCCCTTGACTAATAATGCCCAAAGAGCTTTGGAAGGCCATAACTTGCAATCCAGAGCTTGGATTTGAGCTTGGTAACAGTCATTAGAAACCTACAGTTGAATAGAAGAGGATGGATACCTCGGAAAGAGGATTTGAAATGATTAAATTATGAAAAAAATTGATTCCCCATCCCTTAATAGGGTACTTAGGGGTCAGGTGTGTTACAAATTGGTATCAGAGCATGGAGACAACACTTGGCCCGCTTGGTCTCATGAATGAGCCACATACAAATATTATTAGAAACATTTTAAGGGGTGATACCCTATATTAGCCTATTCCTAAGAGGCTTATTTAAACCTATTCTGAATAGAGGAATGAAACTTTTTTTTGTTGTATATGTTTTAAAAACTCTGAACCATGTGATGTTCATAAAATAGTAAATGAATTAACTAACAAAAAATGTTTTATCAAAACTCAACTGGTCATAGGAAAGTAGGAAAAATATAGCATAAGGGATGGTGACACACCATGAGTTGGGAGAAATCTCCCACAATAGAGAGGAATAATCTGAGGAAGAATCTGATGAGAGGAGAGCGGTGGAAACACCTTCAGATTTGGATGAAACTGTAAGAAGCCTCATGGAAGAATTATAGAGTTGTAAGGCTGACAATGACAGGCTGATAAAAGACCAAGAAAAGAAAACTAAAATTAACGCAGTCCTACTGCAAAGCTTATCAGATATATAAATTCATTTATAACATGGACCAACATCCAGTCATGTGGATAGACATCATACTAAGAAAACTCAAAGTCCACCTGAGATATAAAAGCATGGTTCTGAAAGTTTCCACACAAGGAGGAGCACCTCAYAGAAGGCCCAACATGGAGCCAAGAGACACTCATTGAAAGAGTCATCTGGTGAGGAAACTAACAAATCCAAGGAATCATCTAGTAGCAAAACTAGTTCATATTTCCAGAGGAGAAATTAAGAAGRGGAAAGAAGCATAAGTTTGGTTGCTTGGCTTGAAGAAGTACTTCAAAGTCCATGACTAATCTTAAAACTTAAAGGCTTGAATAGCCATTTTCAACCTGAATGGAAAGGCTTCCATTTGATGGGAGGACCTTAGGAGTGTGAAAGGAATCCATGAGAAGGACTTGTCATAGAAACAATTTGAGAAATACTTCAAGAATAAGTATTTGTCATAGAAATACTTTGATGGGAATACCAAGTATTCGACAACACAGGTATTCTAACACAGGAAAAACACCTTCATTACCCACTTATACAACCAGATCAAAGATCAACACATCGATGTTTTGACATGGTAAAACCCCTATGGGGAAACATCCACAGCCCCAACCAACACAACTACTTGGAGAAGTTTATTAATGCAAAAGAAAAAGATCACAGAGAGATTTTACAAGAGATTTTCTCACAATCGATCATCGGAAAATGACACTCCATTCTCTTTAAATAGAGATCGTGTACCAATCATGTGTTAATCCACATATCAATGGTTGTTAAGATCGAGGAGAATATGAACCGTTAGATCAGGCTATGTCGACAACATATCGTGACCGTCGGAATTCCTAACTACAAATGCATACTAATGCATACTAAAGAAACACACTAAGAAACACACTTTTACTTAATGACACATTATACCAAGTAGATCTTAACTAAATCCTAAGTGTCTAAATATCCTAACATCCCCCCTTAAGAAACACTTGGGATGAGATTGAAGGATTTACCATAGTGACACAATAGGATAAGGAAGGAGGCATTAGAGCCTATCCACCCTTAATGAAAACTTCCTGAACTTCTAACATAGATCGATAATGTGAAACTATGAGTTATTGGGTTTTGGATTCAATTGGCTCTTGGATTGAGTTCTCGAATGCTTTCCTGAAGTATTGGGGCGAATACAAATCTTTAGATTCTTACCTCGCTGATTTCTATGCCTTGAAATGAGAGCAGGATGAAGCCTTGCATGTTTTCAATAGAAGGTTTCACCGTGTTTATTATGACATCCCATTGGAGATTCGGCCTACTGAGATTGCTTCCATGGTATACTATCTTATTGCTCAGCATAATGAACTTGTATGGTATACTATCTTATTGCTC
The DNA here is from genome assembly GCA_010110895.2 of Picea sitchensis. Taxonomy (NCBI): domain Eukaryota; kingdom Viridiplantae; phylum Streptophyta; class Pinopsida; order Pinales; family Pinaceae; genus Picea; species Picea sitchensis. Next base: position 6,069 of record SNQJ01S0012022.1, read on the forward strand.
AGCATAATGAACTTGTACTTCTCTTGCTAGAAAGGAAGTCTTCTGCATCATTGGGGAACTTGTTTGAAGACGCCAAGAGGAGGAGAATATCCGCTAAGCTCCGTGGGGATCCACAGCCAGGTTGACTCGATACAACTGGCTTGCATACATGAGAAAAAACAAGATGTTAGTATGGTTCATATTTTGAGCATGGAGGTAATGAGTGTGAAGCAGATTTAGAACAACGGAAATCATACAAGCTTACTTCAGATTCGGATCTGAATTCATCAACATTGGCATAATGTTCTAGAGACAGGGAACAATAAGGTGATCAGTTTTCCAGAAAGGGAATAGCCATGGTTGAGCATGAGAGAAATGAGGTTGGAGTAGATTTGGGGCAGCAACCAACATGTAAGTTCAATTCAGGTTCAGGGTCAGACTTTTCAATATTCCCTTAGTATTCCAGAGACAGGTATGCCTTTGAAGCTTATGATCAGTTTGCAAATCAAGCATTTCATGATGCCTGATGATTGCATAATAAATTATATGTTCTCACCTGATCCTAATCTATGTGATGGAAATCATGTTTTGTTATCCTCTTGTGAGCATTATTCGGATAAGGAAATTGTAGTTTTTGATGATCACGAGTTGATCTCGAGAGGACAAGAAGATGATCAGTATTCCTGTAGAGGAATAGTTATGGCTGAGCAAGAGGCTACCATAGATGTGCAACTATTTCCCGAGGAGCAACATGTTTCTTACCTTCTTTTCAAGGATCCAGTGGTTGCCTTCATGGAGTTACACTTTCAGAGGGCTCGAAAGTTTCAAATTTCCTCAATACGCCCATGTTTTCGTGGTATGGTTTCCAAAAGTCTCTTGTCACTGGTTTGGCTGCGTTCAACATCATTTCATTTACCGCATAAAAAGACAAGATTTCTCAGTGGTTCAAATTGCTTTATGGCTACTTCATGGAAACTACCATTCACTTAAATAAAATGGCGTAGAGATGGCGAAGTGTAGGTAGGTAGAAGAATAAGTTCCATTTTCTTGATCTCCTTTTCGCTTGTTGATTTCATGAATAAGTTTGGGCTACATGCAAGTTACAGGGGAACAACTGCATAGGCTAGATGACTCCATACCCAATGCCAAGTGGAACCGGGGATGACTTCATGCCCAATGATAAAGGCTAATGAAACTACTAGGTTCTTGGAAACCTCAGAGGGAGATCTCCATCCCAAACATTTTACGTTATCTCCCAAATAGCACTGGCAAATTTTCAAATCTAAAGTGATAGAATGGGTCGAAAAATTTGTTTCTAAATTTTTAGAGTACATTATTGATGCCTCGCTTCAGATGTAAAATTGGAAAAATCATTCTTTAAGTCTCTACTAAAAAATTCAAATCACTGGTTAAGATGGTCCGAAACGACTAGTTAACCAATCGAAGCTTCCATCGCTTCGGTGGATAAGAGGCATAAGGTCATAAAGCTCTTAACCACCTACGTATTCTCATGTTCAAAATTCAAATCTCGTGCTTTCGCATGCTCCAACATCAAACGAGCCTGTTCATTATTGTAATCTGTTCAAAAATCACGACTATTGGAGAAGCGTTCTTGGTCATCATTGCAGTTGGATGAGAAATTGTTGTCGAAATATCCTCTAGATGCTCGAGCTGTCAGTCATCATTGAGTTGAGTATGGCTTAAAATTTCATGGGTGATTATGTCATAACCAATTTAAAGATTGTGTGCGGATCTTATGGATATGATCATGAATGTTGTGATGTCACATTTAATTGGGAATGTGGGTAAACGCTCATTATTTCATGCATCGAGTCCGCAGCCATTAACATAGCAACCAAATTCTACAACCAGCTCCTCCGGGCCCATCTCGTATAACACGGTTTAAATTCTAGTTTGAAGGGCAAGTTCATCATACAACTGTGCGTTTCAAGCATTAAGTGACTCAAGTTTTGCTCCTGTGATTAAGAATTGAGCAATTCCCGCCTCAAATCTTGTTACAACTCGCTTCTATGCAATTGTGAAGTCACTATGGACTGACATAGATTCTGGTAGTTGGGCTTGGCTATGGATATATGTGAAATTAATGTCACCAGAAATGTGTCTTTCACACTGGGACAACAAAGAACAATAGCGGCAATGCTTAATACAATGGTCTACAATGGATTTTTGATAAATTCTGGGCTTCATAACAATCCTTTGATTGATGCAACTATTAGATGTTTGTACTTTTTATATGAAAGAGATTGTAGACATAGTTTCTGTCCCCTTTCTCTATGGCTTGCTCCTACCCTCAAATATCGCCCTCCAATTGCTGCAGCAGTTAGAGTACATGAAACTGTGTCAACTTGTTTGAAGTTGGGAGATTCATCAGTAGCTTCAACGATGAGTTCTCTGGTCACAACTATTCCACATGTGTTTCCTTTTGAAGAAAGGGTACAAATGTTCCATGAGTTTGTTAAAGAAGATAAATTGGCTTGAAAAATGGACAGAGGTTGGACCGACCAAGATTACCTGAGATAGCAAAGCAAGGCTGACCATATAGTGGAGGATGGAGTTACACAATTAAATTCCCTTGGGTCAAAATTGAAGTCCTATGTTAACGTTTCATTTGTTAATGAGTGTGGCCTTCCAGAGGTAGGGTTGGATTATGGAGGCCTCTTTAAGGAATTCCTCATGGATTTGGCAAAGGCTGCTTTTGAACCCCGGTATGGACTTTTCATGCAGACTTCAACAAAAATTGTTCTTTCAAATGCTTGCAAATCCTCTGTTCAGAGTTGGGATCTGTGCTCAATGATAAGATAAAATCAATAGGACATTCACATGTTTGTGACCTCTATTACAATCCCAATAAGCAACGCATTGTTGATCCAGAACTTTATGTCCAGGCTTCACGACCACCAACAGATGTGTATAGGGTTTCAGGACCACCAGATGTGTATAATTCCATTGATCCAGGCTATAATTCATATTCAGGTCATAACACCATGTATGCTTCCCCACGAGCAAATACTAGTTTTGCTGATCATTCTGCTGGAGGTTATGAGTCTAACTATAGCAATAGCTATCTCTATTAGATGAATGTTCTTATTCTGTTATTCTGTTCTTTTGTTATACAAATCCAAGAATTTTATTATGTGAAACCAACATTGATGTGACTGGTGTCAAATCCTAACTGTGACCGAGACATTTACCTGAGGTTTGCTATCAGTGTAGAACTGCAATCTGTCAGAACATACAAGCTGGTTTGGTTGCTTCTATTTTCAGATCATTCAAGCAGGACTTTTGGCAGTAGGAGCACCTTCTGATCTGGTTCATGTGATAACAGGTTTTGTTGAAACTGGAGAAGCACTTGTCTCTTATGTTGACAAAGTGATATTTGTTGGATCTATTGTTGATCCCGGAACATGGGAAACTCCTTCAATGGAGTGCAAGACTGAGGTTGCATGCATTAACCATATAATGAGTAACATGTGAAGTGAAGCCTGAGTAGCTTCACATGTTAGGGAAATAGATTAGGATAAATCAGTCAGCCACCAAGAAAATTAAGTGCAGAACAGAGCAGAGAGATTTTTTTTCTGCACAGGTCCGAGAGTTATTGTCTAAAATGCTTTGAGGGTGGATTATAATGATGAAACATAATTAATTACATCAGATCAGGACTTGATCTTTGACATTATACTAGTTCGATTTGGTTCTATTTTTAGTATATCAGATCCAATTTTCTAGGATCTGGAAACTGTTTGTAAAGGTTATAAAGCCAGGAACATTTCATGAATAGTGGGTTCGATTTTGAGTTCTAGATGCTATTGTTTTGTAATAAGACAATTTCTTTAATATATCAGCCAGCAAGCTTCTTTCTTTGTTACTGTCAGACTTTCTTTCATCTATCTCTATGCTTATGAGTGGAATTAATTATTTTGTCTTTGTTTAATGACCCTGGTAACTATCATCTTACTTTTGGTTATTAAGCAAGAATCACAAGCATCCTTGGCTAGTTTGTTGACCCATCATATATATATGGTTTTATATATGTTCTGGTTGATTGATTAGGTTTCTCATCCACCTGTTATTCAAACCTATCTGACAAAATCTCTTGAAGGCCTTGTGTTGCATGATTATATTTGAGACTGTCTTGAGAATATAACTCATAGTTTCAGATATTCATCTTGATCCAAAACCCCAACACATTATTGAGAAAATAGTCCACAATATTGAGAAAATAGTTCCTAAAAAGATTGAGTTACCAGGCATCTCTAACTTACAGCCTAGGAGAGTTTCCTGGAGTGATAACAGAACCATCTAGGAAGTGGTGGAGATGATGTTGGTCCATGTTCAAAGGACTCATCTAGAGGAAGGTGAGCAAACGGAGGTGAATTTTCATCCTCACTGTCATCATCTGAAGAAGAAAGGAGAATATGAATAGAAAAAGGCACAAACGTGAAAGATGGCTCGCAAGCCGAAGAAGGCACACACATCGAAGATGGCTCGCAGGCCTAAGAAGGCACAATCACCGAATTAGGCTCACAGACCAAGAGATTTTCATCAAATAAAACATCTCTTCTAATAATAATTTTATTACAATGTGGTTGAAGAAGTCTATAACCTTTGAAATATTCAGAATAACCAACAAATGTACACTTCTCACTTTTACGCTGCAATGCTTTCCTTTTCTCATCAGGAATGTGAGCCCATGCTATACTTCCAAATACACTGAAGTGACTTACATCTAGTTTAATTTTAGTCCAATATTATTCTGGTGTTATATTTTTAATATCCTTTGTGGGAGTCGGATATACTATGTAATTTGCATAGTTGATGACTTCCACCCAGTACTTTAGAATTAATCCCTTAGATTGGATCATACAATTAGCCATTTATTTTAATGTGTGATTCTTTCTCTCAGCAACACCATTTTGTTGTGGTGTATATGGAACAATGTGTTGCATTTGGATGCCCTGTGTAGTGAAGTAACTTGTAAAATTATTGCTCACATATCCACCTCCATTATCTGTTCTTAACCTTTGAATTTGATGTCCAGATTGCTTTTCTACAAGGGCCTTGTAGGCCAAAAGCTTGTCAAAAAATTAACTCATATGTTTTAAGAAGTAAACCCAAGTACATCTGGAAAAGTCATCAATGAAATTTAATAAATACTTTCACCTAAAAAAAGAAGGAGAAGAAAGTGGACCACACAAATCACTGTGAACAAGCTTCAAAGACCTCGAGGCATGCCAAGAGGCACGTTTGTCAAAATTGTCTTGATGATGTTTGTCGAGAACACAACTGGCACAAAAACCATCTCTGCATGAAACAAGAGGAAGACCTATCACCATCTGTTGATTACATATTTTTTGCAATGAACGATAGTTTAGATGACCAAACTTCTTATGCCAAAGTTTGCTCAAGTCATCACTATGAGAAACAAAAACTGATGAAGAAGATGATGATAAAGTTGCAAACTTGTACAGCCTGGTAATATCATCAACAATTCCAGTTGCAAGAACATGCTTTGGATCTTTGAGATCCTTGATTACAACTTGGTGAGGTAAAAACTCTATTGTTTTATCTTCACCTGAATGAGTGATTTGATATACTGATAGAAGGTTACAAGAAAGACTTGGAACACATAATACATCATTGAAATGACCATTTTCTACTTGAACTGTTCGAGATCCTTCAACACTAAGAGATATATCATCACCAACAAATATTTTATTGGTGTTACATTCATTTAGAGAACAAAATATGTCTCTATCCTTAGCCATATGATAAGATGCTCCAAAATCAATAGGTCACTCATTATAAGAAGAAGTAGAAGTTGTATTGAAGGAGAAACCAGTAGTAGAAAATGCATGTCCATGACAAGAAGAAGAAGAGGAAGTAGAATCAATAGTAATGTTGTGCTTCTTCATTGTTTCTTCTAAAGCTTCCATCTTCTTGAAACATTTGGATTCATCATGACCATATTTATCACAAAAGTTGCAATGTCTGTTAGTTTTCTTATTTTATATTTTGCTCCTTAGTCACCATTAGGAGAGAAATATGTCTGAGTGGGTTTGGGACCCTTCTATTTCTTGTTGTTGTGGCGAGGATGTTGCTTCTTGGGATTCTTGGGTTTATCTTTCTGATGGATGACTAAGGATTTGTTGGAGGTACCTACAATGTTGATCACTCCAAGGTGTACAAGATTATCTTGCTCTCTAATCAAAGCATCATAAAAGTTCTCAAGAGTGGGTTTTTGATAAGTTGTTCCTAGAACCTCTTGAATGCATAAAAGGTAGATACAAACACAGAATATGCACTACCTAACTTAGAAAGAATAAGATAGATGCAATGCTCTTCTTCTATCTTTATCTTACATTCTTCACATAAAGTTATGAGTTTTTTAAGCTTAGATAGATAGTCTTCAATGCAAGAAAAATCACTTGGGTTTAAAGTCAGTACTTTATTTTCTAACTTTTCTGCTTGAATAATATTGTGTTTACCAAACATAGATTCAATCTTTTCCCAAGCTTCTTTGGGTTTATCAATTTGTTGAAGGTGGAACCTTAAATCAGGAGAAATGGACATTCCAATTAGTCCACGTGCTTCATCATTCCTATTATCCCATTTGACTTTCTTATCATCTTCAGTAGGTTATGTTTTTTTTCCCAAGGTAATTCGATACAAGCCTTTACTTCTTAATAAATCATCCATATGGGATTTCCATTGGAAGTAATTGGTGCTGGTAAGCAAAAGATTACTTGAAGAAGCCATATTGAATATGTAGATAAAGTGGATTTAAGAACTGAAACTGATGATTTGCATGGAAAGATCTTGAAACATTAGGCGGTTTTAAAAACAACGGCACTGAAAACGGACTTCATATGTGAAAGTTATGCCCTTTTCAAAAAATGTATAAACAGTAACCAAATGACCACGCGATGAAGTGACCCACTTTTATAAAAGAAAGTGGGGATCACTTTTACAATGAAGATACTTTATAAAAGAAAAATTTCATGGAAAATAAATAACTCTAAAATATTTAAGCTACTTACAGTGATTCTCTTTTATACTTGAAGTGAAATACACTTTACAATGGAGAATGAACTTAAAAAAAAAAAAAGTAACAAAAAGAGAGACTTGAACTGAAGACCTCTTACTTAATAAGGAAACTTTTAACCAAATGAGATAGAAAACCATATTTTATTGTTTAGCAAGAGGATTTTTGTTGTTGTTGTTGAAGACGGCCTTGGAGATCGTGTTAGAAAAAAACACTTTTCACACAAGAAAAAATGTTCGCTTCTCGATGACAACAAGGGTTAGATCTCGGTTACCTTACCTGGAAAATGCATATTTTCCTATCTCTTTCTGATTTTCCGAGATCGCACAGGGCATGGTGAAAAGAGCATATGAAGATATAAAAGAGTAGAAACCCAAAAGAAAACAATATAAAACTGAAATAATACTTTGCAAAAAATTTAAAAAGGGCATATTCAGGCTTTATACCTCCGGATCTCGCTGAAATGGCAGTATCTTGGGAAAACAGAAACCTTTTCGAGTGAAAAGAAAAGTGTTCTTGAATGAAACAAGTGCTCTGGATTCAATGGAACAATCCACTCAGCCCAAAAATGTAGGAAAATTTCATAAAATGGAGATGATGAAACTCGTCTTCACGATCTCGATCTACAATAAGAGCGAGTCTTCAAATAGGATTTGATACCATGTTTGACAACACAGGTATTCCAACAAAGAAACAACACCTTCAGTAACCAATCACACAACCATATAAAAGATCAACACATCAATTTTTTGACGTGGTAAAAACCCTATGGGGAAACATCCACGGCTTCAACCAACACGACCACTTGGAGTAGTTTATTAATGCAAAATAAAAAGATTATAGGGAGATTTTACAAGAGATTTTCTCACAATCGATCATCAACAAATGACCCTCCATGCTCTTTAAATAGATATCATGGACTGATCGAGTGTTAATACATAGATCAATGGCCGTTAAGATCAAGGAGAATATGAACTGTCATATCACTCTATGTTGGGAACATATTGCGACCATTAGATTTCCTAACTACAAATGCATACTAATGCATACTAAAGAAACACACTTTTACCTAACGACACATTAGACCAAGTAGATATTAACTAACTCCTAAGTGTCTAAATATCCTAACACCAAGGAGTTCTATGAACTCAAGTTAGGACAACTCATGATATATGAATATATCAAAAATATTATTGAGATGATAAGGTATGTTCCCTACATAAAGGATGAAAAAGTAAAGATGCAACAATTTATTAGTGGATTACCTTAGTCCTTCCAGGACAGAATTGAGTTTGATGAGCCAAATACTTTAGAAGACATTAACTGTAAGGCAAGGTATTGCTATGATAAATTTAAGAATAAGACAAAACCTCATGAGGATTGGAAGAAGAAAAGTAATTCGGTATTCAAGAAGAAGGCGTTTAAACCCTCAATCTTTAAGAACCATGGGAAAGGTTCCAAGATGAGCCTTCCTACTAAAAGTGTGTATCAACAAAATTACCCATCTCACATTGGAAATAAACCCTTTGGAGAAACCTCGGGTAAGACTGATAACACAAAGAGAGAACCCTTGAAATGTTGGGGTTGTGGAGAAGAATATATGTTGAGGGATTTCCCACATAGGAAACAAAAAAACAGTAGGGCCTATAATGTCTAAGAGGCTACCATATTCAATGATGTGGTTAGGAGCATACCACAAACTTATGCATCCTTGGATAATAGACAAGTTGAACACCAATATTCTCTGGTGGATATGGAAGGTATGATTGCCAACCATTTAATTTCCATTTTAATTGACCCTAGTTCTAATTTGAGTTATGTTTCCCCTCAAACTATTGAGAAATGTAACTTGCATCAAGTTAAACATGTTAAAACATGTCTGGTCAAACTAGCCACTAGAACCAAAATAAAAGTAACAAAGGTCATACTAGCATGTCAATGCATTATGAATGGATTACCCACCCAAGCAACCTTAAATATGCTTCCTTTAGGATATTATGACCTATTGATTGGCATGGATTGACTGGATGCCCATAAAACCAAGTTGGATTGTTATATTAAAACTTTAGAGTGTAAATATTAAGAAGGGAGAAAAATAACCCTACAAGGAATTCAAAATCTTGTCTCAATGAGACAAATATCAGCCCTTCAAGTGAAGAAGTATTGCAGAAAATGGTGTCCTTTGTATGCAATATCAAGTGAAGAAGTATTGCAGAAAAATGGTGTCCTTTGTATGCAATACAAGCGATGAACTCTGTTGAGAACAATAAACCTAGCCTAGAGGACCATCCCATATTAAGAGAGTATAAATATAAAGCCCCTTTAAGAGGCACCAAGTCTACCTCCAAGAAGAGATACTTTTTCAATAGAACTTGCTGTACCACAAGCAGTACCAGTGTCTAGAACACCCTATAGAATGAGTACACCAAGTTAGTTGAGCTCAAAATACAACTAAAGGATATGATGGAAAAATTATACATTTATCCTAGTGTGTCTCCATGGGGAGCACCAACCTTGTTTGTGAAAAATAAGGATGACACACGCAGGTTGTGCATAGACTATAGGCAACTCAATAAGATGGCCATTAACAATAAGTATCCCTTTCCAAGGATTGATGACTTGTTTGACCAATTAAGGGGTGCTACAATATTCTTCAATATTGACTTGAGGTATGGATACAATCATGTCCAAATTATGGATGAAGACATCCACAAAACAACCTTTAGGAAAATATATGGTCACTATGCATTTGTGGTGGTGCCATTTAGGCTTACCAATGCACCAACCACTTTTATGTGATTAATGAATAATGTACTCACCAAGTTCTTGGAAAAATTTGTATTGGTTTTGATTAATGATATCCGAACCTATTCCAAGAATAGGGAAGAGCATGGAGAACATATCAAGCTAGTTCTTGAAGCACTAAGAGAACATCAACTCTATGCTAAGTTTAATAAGTGTGACTTTTTCCAGAAACAAGTCCATTACTTAGGACATGTTATTTTTTAAGAAGGAGTGGAAGTTTATCCTGACAATATCAAATACATTATGGATTGGCCTACCCCAAAGGATGTATCTGATATCAGATCCTTTATGGGCATAACAGGATACTATATGAGGTTCATAAATGGATATTCCAAGATTGGTTTCCCAATCACCTCCCTTCAGAAAGAGGGAGTTAAATTCATTTGTAAATATGAATATGAAGAGAGATTCCAAGAGATGAAATGACTTCTAATCAATGCAACTGAAGATTGCAGACCCAAACAAGGACTTCCTTGTGTGTATAGATGCCTACAAGGAAGGGCTGGGAGGATTCCTTATGCAAGAAAGACATGTAATTTGCTACAAATCTAGAAAATTGAATGAGATTGAAATCAATTATGTGACCCACGATTTAGAATTGGTTGCCATAGTACATGCTTTAAAAATGTGGAGGCATTACCTCCTAGGTAGGATATTTGTGCTTGTGACGGACCATAGTGGGTCTATATATATGTTTGATCAACCAAAGCTCAATGATAGACAAGATAGATGGATGTCTATCCTTAGTGAGTTTGATTTTGAAATCAAACATATCAAAGGAAAATAAAATAGGATGGTTGATTCCCTTAGCAAAAGTATGAAACTGATTCACTTGGTAGCTGTAAGCACCTCTGAAACAGAGGTCAAGGAGAAAGTCAAAAGTGCACAAGAAACATATGCATTTTTCAAAATGTGAAATCATACTTACAGAAGGCCTGCAGGGCTGAAGCATGAGGGTTATCAATTTCTAAATGATGGCATGCTAGCTTACAAAGGTAGGTTGTATATTCCAAATTGTGACGACTTGAAGAGGTTCATAATGGATGAACTACACAAAACACCATATATTGGTCATCCTAGCTACTAGAAGATGATCACAACCACTAGGAAACTATTTTATTGGCCCGGACTGAAAAAAGACATAGTTGATTATTTAGCTAAGTGTCTAGAATGTTAGAAGGTTAAGGTAGAGCACCAACATCAATTAGGGCTATTGCATCCCATACCAATCCCAAAATGGAAATGGGAAACCATCTCCATGGATTTCATCACAGGGTTACCAAAATCAACTAAACAGAATGACAACATCAGGGTAGTTGTGGAAAAACTGAGCAAGGCTGCTCACTTCATTCCTGTCAAGTTAACTTGCAAGGAAATATATATTTCCATTATTTTCATGAAATAAATATTTAGACTGCATGGCATGCCTAAGGAAATTATATCTAACAGAGATACAAAATTTACTTCAACATTTTGGAAATCTCTATTTGTTGGCTTTGAAACTAAATTGTTATTTAGTACAGCCTATCACCCTCAAACAGATGCATAGACAGAGAGGGTAAACCAAGTGTTATAGGACATGCTAAGGATGCATGTGATGCATCAACCGAAGAAGTGGGAAGACTACCTACCACTGGTAGAATTTTCCTACAACAATGGCTATCAAGAGTCATTCAAGATGAACCCTTTTGAGGCCCTCTGTGGTAGACAATGAAAGATTCCAATCAGATGGCATAACCCAGTAGACAGAATTACAATTGGGCCATCAATGCTAAAATAAATGGAACAACAAGTAGTTCATACAAAACATAATTTGAAAATAGCTCAGAACAGACAAAAAATTTATGCAGACAGAAAATGACTCCTAGAGAGTTCAAAGCAGGGGATCATGTGTATCTCATAGTTAGACCCAGGAAAATCTCCTTGAGAATGGGAGTCTATTCCAAGCTATTAACTCGACATTGTGGACCCTTTGAAATTTTGGATAGAGTGGAACCTATAGCATATATACTTGCACTTCCTCCCACAGTGAAGGCACATAATGTTTTCCACATTTCATTACTAAATAAATATGTACATGATTATAATCATATAACTAATTGGTCTATGATTCAAGTGGAACCAGAGGGAGAATTCATGCCAGAAACAAAATGCATAATATATAGGAAGGAAATCCCACACAGGAACATAACCACTGCATAGATCAAGGTGCAGTGGAAACACTTTTTTCCAGATGAAGCTACATGGGAAATGGAGGATTCCATGAAACATGCATACCCATTTGTTTTTACTTCTGTACATACAGAGCACATCGGTAGGTAGAACATCGAGGACAATGTTCCTTTAAGGGGGAGGAGATTGTAAGACCCCTATTTCCCCCAACCTGTAAATATAATTATAACTTTTCAAAATACTATGGCAGACTGAATATGTGTGAATGTTGGATCTGCTGAACCTTTTTGTTATAAAAGGTAATGTATGTATTTATGTTATTAATTTAAAAATGGATAGTGTTTCATAACTGTTGAAAGGGGGGTTTTCCAAGATAGACCATGATTTTATGAGAGATATGGTGAGGGGAACCAAAAATGGTTGAGATGACCCCCACCAAACTAGTACTTTACTGGGTTTAATTGCTCAGACCCAGAACAGTCCTCTGGCCCAGAAATGAATTACCAATAAAGATGGTAGTTGGAAAAATCCCTCCTCAATAGTTAATGAAGAGATGGGGTAGAGTACCCATCTGCAAGGATTCCATACATGACCATGAGTTGAAGATTTGGACCCATGCAATCTTGCCGAGGAAGGAAATAAAAGAAGGGATTTGTGGCTAGAGGAGAGGGGGGAAAGGAAGGAGAAATGATAAACAAAATTCGTTCTGGGTGAAAGAAGTTGTTGGCAACATTTTTAGTCCAAGATGTTATAGATGTTCCAAGAAGATGAGTGATTGTGGAAGTACTCGTTGCATTCCCTTTTGTTTTGTACATAGAAAACTATTTGCTAAGTTCTTGTGGGAGGAGGAGAGTAACCTCTGTCCCTAACTAACATGGAGCAAGAAGAAAGAGTCTCTCTTAGAGCATCACGGTCTAGCTAGGGTGTGACCAATGGTAAATCCATTCAGGAGTGGTTGTGCCTATGGTTGGGTGGAAAATGCACCCCTTTCAACAGTCACTACACGATTCTAGTCTCTGATAAGTATTTTCATACTTTGTGTAATGAAATGGAAGTGATGGTTGAATGTCTGTATTTATGGTTAAGTTTTACAGTGGTTGATAAATCATTAGAAATACTTATTTTCTTCTGTAAACTTTTGTATTTACATGGTATTTTATTTTCCTCAGCTTAGCAGCTAGAGAGATACAGTTCGTGGGTGTGTAAGTGAGTCTAAGTATAGGCTATTGTCTCTGCACTGGCTGAAAATTCCCTGAGAGAATTTTTCCCAAGGATTGACCTTGTAATGCAAGAAAGTCGGGGTAGAGTTAATGGTAAACTTAAGTCCCACTAACCTCTCGAATTTACCTTCGTGGGAATACTAAGTCTGAACTCTGTGGAAGGAGGGTGCCTCATTCAAACCCTTCACCTGTGTGACTGAGGGCTTATCTCCATGATTCTAACCAAATTGTGGCTAAGTGTTGAGAATGTATACTCGAGGCTTGTTAAATATTCCATATGACCAAGGTCTGGGAACCCTATGCTAGTTCCTAAAGGAGATAAGCTTCTCCAGATTTAGGACTCCAGAAGTTCAGAGCTCTAGAGTTGTATGGCCTTACCACTCTCAAACTGACCAAAGGAAACTTGTTGGGTCGGTTAACAATGAGGTTGACCAACATCTGGTGGTTTCTCCAACCGGGACCGATGGACCTGTCCCACCATTAATCCATGACCCACTTACCAGTCCTGAAGTTGTATGAGCCATATATTTGAGGGTTCTTGGGACCTCCCCTGACCGTTGGATCTACGCCATGGTCAATCCGACATTGACCACTTCGGGAGAACATTGATTTCATGACCAAAAATTCCTTGAATGTCGGAGTTGTGATTTGATGTGAGCCGTGGATCTGGGGAGTTTCTTGAGGACCCCTCTTAACCGTCCGATCAAACAGTGTAGGGACTCATGTATGAAACTTCGACAAAGTCCTACTCCGGAAGAAAAGTAGTGTGGAGTGGGTAAAACCCAGACCATCGAACTCATGAATTGATAGGATTCATAGATATGAGGATGTTATGGGGTCGTTCTTGACTGTTAGATATATACCATGGTCAACTCGATGTTGACCACTCCAGGAGTAAATATAAATTTACATGGGGGATTCCCTGAACGCTAAAGTTACGAAGTAATGGAGGCCATAGATCAATGGATCTACATGGACACATCTTGACCGTGAGATCTAAGGGCATTGGAAGGTTGTCAATCCGGAGTGACGAGGCATGCTGACATCACCTAGGTTGACATGGACCCATGTTTGGCATGCCACATGTCACTTGGATTCGTACATTTCACATAACTTATGTGCCTGTTTGAACGTGAAACTTTTCACCCATTGAAGGGGCCACATGTCATCCCTACCTTGTCGCATGTCACCCCCTAGCACATTATTCTCTTGGCCTATTGGCAGGTGGATTACTCGGGACCCACCTTTCCTGGCCTCTACATTTAATATGCTCCCATGTGCAAGGGTGTACCCTTTAAGAGTCTAGGACTTAGTAACTCTGAAGGATTGGGGTGTAGTGTCGTAGATAAGCCGAAGGGGCCGAAGGGTGGGGCCATGTGGCGAGAATTCATGAATTCAGGAGTTTGGGACTCTATAGGATATGCGTGTAGAAAGAGAAAGGGGTGTTCAACACCGACTGTCGAATTTTCCCTTTTATCTTATGTGTTAAACAAGGATCAAGTCTCGTCATTGGATTGGAAGGGGGATGGACTTTCTTCATCGATGTAGGAACGTAGGGGAACCTACAGGACTTCAGGGAACTTGGGATGGAAAAAATGAGATGGACCCACATGGGTGCCATGTTTTCCTTGACTAATAATGCTCGAATAGCTTCATGATGCCATAAATTTCAATCCAGAGCTTGTATTTGAGCCTGGTAATAGTCATTAGAAACCTATGGTTGAATAGAAGAGGATGGATACCTAGGAAAGAGGATTCGAGATGATTAAAGTATGAAATGTTTTGATGCACCATCCCTTAATAGGGTACTTAGGGGTCGGGTGTGTTACATTGCATTCCATGGATCTATGGCATCCTTATCTCTTGGGGAAACACTTCCAAATTAAAATTGATCATGAGAGCCTCAAGTATTTTCTGGAACAACAAATTCCATCCCCGAAGAAACAAAAATAGGTGACCAAGATATTTCGATATGATTATGAGATCATTTGAAAAATGGGAAAATAAAATGAGGTTGTTAACACTCTTTCTAGGAAGTATGAAGAAGAAGGGTCCCTCTTTTCCCTCTCCTTCATTGTACCAAATTGGCTCCAAGATGTTTGCAAGGAATGAATTCAACACCCAAAAATGTATTTCTTGATCCAACGATTGCAACACCATCCTCAAGCTTTTCCAAGGTACTCTTGGCACAATGAAGAGATTCTCTACAAAGGTCATTTGTATTTAAGAAAATAGTCACAAATTAAATCCACGATGCTTTCTTAGCTTCATGCTTCACCCACCGTTGAGTATTTAGGGTTTACCAAAAATTATGATCGAGCCAAGAAATTTTTTTATGGGATGGTATGAAACAATGGACATTAACGAACTCGATGAACAAATAACTGAAGTTAGAATCGAAGAGAAATTTGTTTCCTCAGATTGGTACAAAGACATAGTGTCCTACCTGTTGACTTTGAAGTGCCCGAGTGACTTACCCCCAACCAAAGCCAGAACGCTGAAGTTGCATGCGGTCAAATACTATATATCCGAAAGACAATTGTATTGGAAGGACTCACTTGGCTTCCTGTTAGTTTGTTTGGTCAAATCAGAAACAGAAAAGGTCATAAGCCAATTTCACGAAGGAGTATGTGGAGGACACCACGCCTGGAGGGAAATGACTTATAAGATCCTGAGGGTAGGGTATTATTGGCCCAAACCTTTCTCGGATGTCGACCCCAAGGTCTGAGCTTGCAACCCTTGCCAATTATTCATAGGTAAGCATAAGCTCCCAACGATGCCATTGGTTCCAGTCAAAACATAAGCTCCTTTTAAAAAATGGGGATTAGATTTCATAGGCGAAATTAATCCTCATTCTAGCGCTCAGCATAGATGGATCCTGACTGCAACAGATTATTTCACCAAATGGGTGGACGCTATCCCAACCAGAAAGGCTACAGATTTGGTGGTAACAAATTTTTTAGAAGAGGATATTTTATCTATATTTGGTTGCCCCAGAAAGATAGTCACAGATAATGCTCAGGTCTTTAAATCTATGGCTATGGTCAGTTTCTGCCAAAAATATAATATTGCGCTTGGTCATTCCACTACGTATTACCCCTAGGGAAATGGGTTGGTTGAGTATTCAAACAAGAGCTTAATCGATATAATTAATAAAGTGCTAAGAGAAAACAAGAAATCCTAGCATGTGCATTTAAAATACGCTCTGTGGGAAAATCGGATAGGTACAAAAAATTCTATCGGCACTTCTCCTTTCCAAATGGTATATGGGGCAGATGTAGTGTTACCTATAAATCTAGCGCTTCCTGTAATGAAACTTTATGAGAAGGAAGAACCAAATCATGTCACAAGAAGGATAAATCAGTTGATTGAAGTCCAACAACATAGGGCCGAAGTGCATGAAAGGTTGCGGAAATACCAGGACGACATGAAAACGTTATTCGACCGTAAAGCCAAAGACATAAATTTTCTCTTGGGAGATTTGGTTTTAAAATTGTATGCAAGGAAAGAAGACTCGGAAAAACATGGTAAATTCGATCACATCTAGTATGGACCATTCAAGGTAACAGCTCCTGAAGGAAAAAAATTCATTTTTGTTAGAGAATTTGGACGGTAAAATCCTCAACGCCCCTGTCAATGGGCGTTATTTAAAACACTATATGGAATAATTGATTTTCAAAATTCCCACTGTATATATCGTTTGATTTTTCTTTTTATTTCATAATTTTCTTTAGTAAGTCTATTTTAAAAAAAAAAAAAAATAGGTTAATGTTTTTCTAGAAGTAGGCAGATAAAATTTTCAATGTATTCAAATCTTTTAAAATCCCTAATACTCTTCATTATGTTCCTTTACAGGATCCTGGCTTGCAGCCCAAACAAAGCTAAAGGAGAAAACAGATATCCATATTTCAGAAGATAAATTCACTGAAAACAGGGGATATAAAGATTTTGGTTATTTCAAAAGAGAACGAAAATGGTAAGGCAAAAGTGTGAATTCCAGGAAAGTGTATTTAATAAAAAATAAAAAAAAGTGTGGTGATTGTATCACAAGTGTGATATGTCACTTAAAGAATGATTTCTAAATCTAGGCCCTAAGAGTTTCACCTAGAATAGGACAAGAGGTATTTAAAATAAACAAAAAAGAAAAAGTGTCTCCGAGAAAGAGCTCCAAGAGTTGGGTTTAATTTATGACCTTTGTTTTTCGATTTCCAGGGATTTCTACGTCTCCCCTTTCTACCCTCAGTTTTGTCTTCTTAAAAAACCAAGCTTCTTTCCGGGTTTTCCCACAAAGGGAGAAGAGATTACGTCTTGACTTTTGAAGCTGAAAAACAGTTCTTAAAAGGTAGACCAGTCCTCATAACTCCTCACTCTCCGACTAAACAAAGTTATGCTTAGGACGATCCTGACTCTCCTAAGTTTCTTAACAGTTTTCTAAGGATTTAAGCTTGCTCGAAGGAAGACCCCTGGAATTAATCTTCCCCCTTTTCTCTGCAGACTAAGGTGTTTTGAAAGTTAAGAGAAGGTTGGTCTAGAGTAATAAAAACAAGTTGACAGACCTCCAATGCAATTTTTACACAGATACCATCCCTGGTATATTAAGTACTACTGATTGCCCCCACTTCGTATTCAAAAAGTAAAATATAAGACAGATGGTGAAAGGAAATTTATATTTGAGTGCCCCCATCTAGTCCAAAATACGATGAAGGGAAATTCATTTAAATGATTTCCCTCATCTTAGTAAAAAGGGACAGATAACTTTACTGGGGTACTGAACAGGCTCGTTGGCAGTGAAGCAATATTTGAGGTTAAATGCATAATTTGAATTCGAAGTGGTGAAAGGAAATTCAGTAAAAAGGGATAGATAACTTCACCGGGGTACTGAACAGGCTCGCTGGCAGTGAAGAAATATCTGAGGTATCTGTAAGGTTGTCATACTTAAATATCACTCTACTCTAGTTACCATTTTTTTCAAAACTGGATCTGCATCCCAAGTCCAAACAGGGCTCCCCAATTAAAAATATGAATTTTGCTTCGTTTGATGCAAGCCAAAAGCCACAAAATCTGTTGGGTTTCCTAGGATTGTTTTGATCATCTTAACGCTAACTTAATTTCAGTAACGAGAAGGAGAAGATCATGAATGGGACTGTAGCTGAGTTTACAACAAATGAGAGTTTTGAAAAGATTTTCAGAAGTAAGGATGAAATATCTTTTTCCTCTGTATCCCCTTCCTTATCAATTTCTGCAGAGATAAGCCCTTGACTCCATTAACCCAATAAAGGCACTAATTCTACATGTTCTCCTCGTCCCACAGGGAGACGAGGTCCCCAATTGGAGCCTATGTTGAAACACATTTTAATTTTTTAATTTGAAGACTAAAGCCTTCCTTTTTCGGGTTTTGGATTTTCAAGAAGCATAACCCTCACTTTCATTTCCAACGGGATGGTACTGAAACCCCGACAAATTTAAATTCTAATAATAATAAAAAGAAAAAAATCAGACTAATAAAAAAGGGGTTTTCGGTTCTCGGGGTTTATTAAGAGCATAGGTTTTAATACATATCGAATCGCGAAATCCCGATCCCCGATTTCCCGAAAAGTTAAAGTAAATAATTATTAAAAGTAAATTAGTCGTATCGCTATTTCGGAAATCAGGATGCAGCGATAACATACCTATTGTCAACTCGATCCCCGAAATCCCGAAATGCGAAATCCCAACTCAAAATCTGTGTTAGTCGAAATTATTTCTGTTTTGGAGGTCAGACCTTAAT
>SNQJ01S0012022.1:46129-121397 GCA_010110895.2 Picea sitchensis
TTGCAAAAAAAAAAAAAAAATCCTCTTTTAGTTTTCTTAAAGGCTTTAACATAGTCCACAAACATGTCACCAATAGAGGCCTTGATGTCATGTCCCTCTTTAATATTGTGCATATCTTAGATGTCAGATTTGAGAATCTACTCGAATATGGGAATGTTGATATGTGCTATTAGTCACTATTCAGGGTACATATTCGAAAAGATTGGCATTAATAAGAGAAAATATCAAGAACGTCTGTCATTAAAACGAATTAAAAAAAAATATACGGAAGATCGTCCAGCGTTGATTTTAAATACGTATTTCCATTTCTCTCTATTATCAAAGAGTTGCGCTTTACGGTGCCTTCGTTCTAATGTTCCTGGTCATGGACATGTAAGACAAGTTAGAGATGTGCCCAAATGAAAGAAGAGAGACCAGTTTTATGTGACGTGAAGAAAAAGTATCTTCTAGTAGGTGTTCTCCCTGTATTGGATGCTTTGGTTGGTTGAAAATCCTGCCTTGAGATTTGTTTGTTGAACTTCTTTGTTTTTTTGCTGGGAGTTGTAATGGATTTTTAGGTCACGTGCAAAATACTTCTTCGTTGAAGTATATAGTTTCTTCGAACAACACATATTTTGCAAGTGTATCTATTTCTGCAGATCCCGGAAGAATTTATCTTCCTCGGGGGCGTCGCACTTACCGTAGCTTGCAAAAATGGTCTCTGATGTTAGTAAATGATGCGAAATATGGCTTCATTTGCAAATGTAACCAGAGGCGGGTAATAGAAACTGTATGGGTGGATAAAATGACATATTATCACTACAAAATTTTCTATTTCAAAGTTTGTTGAGCTACTTTTGGGCCTGGTAGCCGGCTTGAGAGACAGCCATGTTCTTTGTCAAAGTTTGCTCGGTTTCCTCTAGATGTAGTTGCAGTCTCCCCAGATTTGACATCACCTTCGAATATTCCAGACCTTTCTATGGGCTTCCATATCTGCCACCGCTATGACGAAAGATATATTATGATGTGATCTGCAACATTTGATACACTTGTCAGACCTGTGTTGCCCAAATAAGTCATGTGCCTGAATTGAATAACAATTTGCAGCTAGCTTGGACATTCCTTCCACTTTACTGTAATAAAACAAAGATGTTCAACATACAAATCTTCAGGCAGGATTTTCAACCAAACAAATGATTGAATACATGGATAATAGCAGTAACAACATACTTGAATTTTTTTCCTGTCCCGTAGCTAATGTCACATAAAACGACTCCGTCGACTTTGAATTTGGCCTGAATCGCATTTCTAAGTTGTTTCGGATGTCAATGGTCAAGAACATTGCAAGGAAATCACCTTAAACCCCAAAGTTTTCAACGACAGAGGGAAATTAATACTTGGCAAAGAATGGAATGTTGAATAACCAATGATTGCAAGCAGGCCATATTTGGAAGAGACAAGCTAATCAAAAAACTGGGATAAATCTAGTTCGCAGTACCAATTAAGTCGAAGACCCGCAATTGATATTCAACTTGTTTTTTACAAATAAAGGATTTGATCATCAAGAAAACTGTGAACAAGCTTCATCAATGTACATATTTTTTTTGGGTCAGCGGCAGGCCAAATCGCAATCATTATAAAAAATAATCTTACCTATATTTTGAAACCCATATTATTTTAATATAGAATAATTGTGGTTTATTTTTTTGATAGTGTTTTCAAATCTCTAGTATTACTTTTAATTTTATTTTGTGCCTTTTTTCCCTGTGTGTCATTAAACATGGATGACAAGCCTTTCTTTCTACTGGCCAGTGCTTCAATTTAAATAAAGGCTACTATGTTCGTTGCTTGCATTTTACATTGAAGAATATTTTTTTCATAGGCCATACTTATGTGGCGGCGGCCCTATACTTAAATAAATAAATTGGAGGACCCGTCCTACTTTCATTCTTCGGGTCCCATAAATAGAATGAATTAATGAATTACAACAAGGCAGCTCAAGTATTGACGCAATGTTCTTTTTCAATATCTTGCATATATTGCAGATTCTTCTATTTGATAATATCCATGCATATATAGTAATATGAGTACTATTGGAGTAAATATAAAAACTTCCTCTTGGGCAAAAGTTAGGCAATTATCTGGCCACCGGGTCCCGGGTTTGCGGTATTGAAAAAACTATGTTCTTTGTTCTGTCATATACATCTTGCAGGCAAAGAGCTTCTGTGATCTGCAATTTATGCTTTAACTAGTCATAACTCACCAGGGGTTGGAAAAGCTTGGCATTAATAAAGGAACGACTGAAGCTTCCTTGCTTAGTTAAATCACACCAAATTTTGATTAYATTTAATTTAATTTAAATATTAATGTTTATGGAGAGTCGACGTTTTCTCATGTCGTTGCAAGGAATACAAGATGAATAGATGATAAAGAATTTATATCGTTGAAACCACAATGCAAATTCATGTTTCTTGTTGCGTTATATACATCTTGCAGTCAAAACTTTCGTGGTTTCAACAAAATTTGCGAACCGAAGAGCATCCTGTAAATTGGGAAATCATTTTCATTTGAAACATAAACAATCCATTAATATATATTAGTATGAATACCATTCAAATAAATATCAAAACTTTTTCCATTAATACATATTAGTATGAATACTATTGAAATAGATATCAAACCTTTCTCTTAGCCAATACTTAGCCAATTATCTGACCACCAGGCCCTGGGTTGGTGGTATCCATCACCTATGTCCCCTGTTCCATCATATACATGTTGCCGCCAAAACATTTCAGTGATCTGCAGTTTATGCTTTTACTAGTGAGAACCCACCAGGGATTCGAAAACATTGTCATTAATAAACATTGTTGTGTGTCTTCTAGAGAGACCTTGTCTTCTTCCGATGTATTATTCCTTTCTAGTTATATACTTAGTCTCCTTTCTATGATCGTCGGTTCCAACGTTGGCGTGTTGACATATCTTTATCTCCATCTATATCCTCACATGACGAATCCGACCGACTGTTGTTCCTTTTCATATTTAGTCAATTTTATGCCTGAGGTTATCGGGTTGGCGCTTTCGAACTATGTTGCTTCTTGTTCCATGAGATACATTTTCCACTAAATATTTTCATGATCTACAATTCCACCACAGACTCCTTCATCCTTTTTCCCTTTTTGTCTTCTCGTGTATTATGAGACTATAAAGTATGGACATGAGATTTTATAGAGCATGTTCGGCTTCCACATTCCATATGTAGCCACTTTTTGGATTGCAAGTTCTTGGGTGGGTGGGCTCAAAATTGGGCCTCCATTGTTTCGTTCCCTACAAATAGCACCCAGAATTCTGCAAATTGACAAGCGGACCTGCGGGTTGGCTGACTCAACATCTCACTTCTATTGTTCTGTGTCCTCCAAACAGTGGTCAAATTTTCGCAATATACAAATTGACAGATGAACTCCAGGGCTGGCAGGGTCAATATTGCCATTGTTTACGGATGTCAATCCCTATCAACTATCTAACAGTATCTAGAAACATTATTCTCGATACTAAATTGTCTCTTACTAGTGACAACTAGACACACTGGTATGAAATAGATGGCATCACACCCTCTGCAATATACAAATTGAATACCAGATTCCAACATCGTCTGCTCTTCCATGTCACAGATTATGCTTTGAAATGTTCTGGGTGACACAATTTGAAGGTCAGGGCCACACATCTTCTGGAGAGACCTTGTCTTCTTCCCGTGTATTATCCCTTTCTAGTTATATACTTAGTCGCCTTTCTATGATCGTGGGCTCCAATGTTGGCATTTTGACATATCTTTATCTCCATCTATATCCTCACATGACGAACTCGATCAACCGTTGTTCCTTTTCATATTTAGTCAATTTTATGCCCGCGGTTACCGGGTTGGCACTTTCGAGCTATGCTGCTTCTTGTTCCATGAGATACATTTTCCACTCAAAAATTTTGTGATCTGCAATTCCACCGCGGAACCCTTCGTCCTTTTTCCCTTTTTTTCTTCCCATGTATTATGGGACTATAAAGTATGGACATGAGATTTTATAGAGAATGTATGGATTCCGCATTCCATACGTAGCCACTTTTTGGATCGCGGGTTCTCGGGCAGGTGGGCTCAAAATTGGGCCTCCATTGTTATGTTCCCTACAAATAGCACCCAGAATTTTGTGATATACAAATTGACAAGCGGACCTGCGGGCTGGCTGGCTCAACATTGCACTTCTATTATTCCATGTCCTCCAAATAGCACTCACATTTCCGCGATATACAAATTGACAAACGGACTCTAGGGTTGGCAAGGTCGAGATTGCTATTGTTTACGGATGGTAATCCCTATCAACTATCTAACAGTATCTGAAAACATTATTTCCAATACTAAATTAGCCCTTACTAGTGACAATTGGACACACTGGTACGAAACAGTTGGCATCACATCCTCCGTAATATACAAATTGACTACCGAATTCCGACATCATCCGCTCTTTCGTGTTACAGATTATGCATTCAAATGTTTCAAGCGATACAATTTGAACGTCGAGGCCTCGCGTCTTCTGGAGAGACCTTGTCATCTTGTTTTGTATCCTCCTATTGTCGGGTTCACGAAATGTCCAATTCTTGGAAATTGTTTTGGGTTGCCTCTTTCGAACTCTACTATTTCTTGTTCCATAATATACATCTTGCACTCAAAATTTCCTCTCTCTACAATTCCACCGCGCACTCAACCCTTTTTCCCTTTTCTTCTTCCCGTGTGTTATCGCCTTTTGGTTATATACTTTGTCTCCTTTCTATGATCGTGGGTTCCAGTGTTGTGGGGCTGACATATCTTCATTTCCATATATATCCTCACATGAGGAATCTGATTGACCGTTGTTCCTTCCCATACTTACGCAATTTTTCATTGTTTACGGATGGTAATCCCTATCAACTATCTAACAGTATCTGGAAACATTATTTTCAATACTAAATTAGCTCTTACTAGTGAAAACTAGACACACTGGTACGAAATAGTTGGCATCACATCCTCTACAATATACAAAGTGACTACCAGATTTCAACATCGTTCGCTCTTCCGTGTTACAGATTATGCATTGAAATGTTCCAAGCGATACAATTTGAACGTCGGGGCCTCGCGTCTTCTGGAGAAACCTCATCAGCCTGTTTTGGATCCTCCTGTTTGTTGAGTTCACGAAATGTCCAATTCTTGGAAACTTTTTCGGGTTTCTGCTTTCGAACTCTGTTGGTTCTTGTTCCGTAATATACATCTTGCACTCAAAATTTCCGCTCTCTACAATTCCAGCACGCACTCAACCCTTTTTCCCTTTTCTTCTTCCCATGTGTTATCACCTTCTGGTTATATACTTTGTCTCCTTTCTATTATCATGGGTTCTAGTGTTTTCAGGCTGACATATCTTCATTTCCATCTATATCCTCACATGACGAATCTGATCCACCGTTGTTCCTTTCCATAATTGGGAAATTTTATGGCCACGCTTGCCGGTTTGGTGCTTTCGAACTCTGTCGCTTCTTGTTCAGTGATATACATCTTGAAATCAAAACTTCTGTCATCTACAATTCCACCACAGATTCCTCAAACTCGCAAGCTTCATTCTACCATGGTTCACAAATTTTTCAAAGTATCTATCGTTGCCTTCCATCCCACTAACTTCCATCCAAAACTTCCAGTGGTCCAAGGCATACTTTTACTATTCATCCCATTCTGCCCAGAAGGAAGTGATTTGGAGCTCTGGAATCGCTCGTGCAAGATGTGTTCCTGAGGTTTTTTACTGTAAGGAGGTGGTCTCTTGGTGCGCCAAAAAATATATTCCAAGCCAAAGAATTATTCCACTGTGTGACCATTCTCCTGTTTCTTTGTTACCTCGGGTCTTCCGCAAGATGTTAAAATTGTCGAAGCCAACATTGATGTGCATAGGACAAGACTACAAGGAGTTCCTAGAAAAACATGACAACGGGTTGGACATATTATCCAAGTTCCTCGAAGACCTGACAACAGTTCCTGAAGATATCACAAAGTTGCAGGTAAGTTCCTTTAGAAATCCATTCCAAGAAATTGCTTGAATGTTTACAAGAATAACGGGAGAGCATCCACGACAAGCATTTCCCATATAATTATTTATATTTTGTACTTCATAGTCAAGGAAAAATTCATTTTCGATTGGGGGAAGCTAATTTCGATTGAGATTTGTTCCCAGTTGTCATGATTCAAAGAATCGAATCAAATTTGTATGTCATTGTACTTGATTTTCGCAATAATGCATTGTTGTATGTTTCCAAAACTTTCTCTTTCCAATAAAATAAACTATGGATTTGATCCAGTAACATTTTGGTACCAAACCCTGTGGAGGCACAAGGCCTTCCATTGTTTTATGAAGTTTTTAATGGCTTTGTATCAGTTTTCAAAGATTTATTGTTAGGGAAGGATGCTCTGTGGATGTCTGACAAGCCTACCAGGTTTTGAACAAGAAGGGCACACTTGAACAAAAGGAAAATCACAGTGTACTCATGGTCTTTGGCTCTAAGGAAAATCCTTCTTTTCTTCCATGCCACATCACAGACAAGATGTTTTTTGCAAAAATAACAAGGCAATACAACCATTGGTTGCATTTTTTCCATGACAAGAAAAAAAAATAGTTCATTCCTCTGCCCTGGAAAGTCGGAGATTGCATCTCTAGAAATGTCAACAAGATTGACGAATTTGTCGGCCATTTCAAGAAATTGACCCTAACATATGTTGAAAGGTTAAAAGGGTTCGACCCTGATGGGATTTTTTGAGAACATTTACTGGAAATTGGCTTTAACAACTCTTTTATCCATAGACACCTCACCGAAGACAGGGATAGCGATGACAACAATGTTACTTTTGGCGATTACAACGCACACACATTGCAAAGAGCAACTGAATTATAAAGACAACAGGGAAAAGTATCTAGTGAGAAGAGTGCCTAGTCCCCTGCCAACACTCCCAAGAGAACGAAATCACGGAGCATCGCTTCAATGGCCCACCCCAGTAAGAAATCAACCCAGAAATATTCCAACAGAGGAGGAGATAAGAACCCTCCTTGCATAAAAATGGATAGTTCTCACAAAATTCCACTGACGAAGAAGAGAAAAAATAATGCAGGGCAGGCCGACAAACCCGAAATTGAAAGTGAGCAGGTGGAATTTGAAATTGAAACTGAGCACATGCAAAAAATTTGGGTCGTCTGCAGTGGAAATAATTGAAACCAATTTTTTTTACGAAGATGAATCCTTCGTATTCCAAAGCGTTGTTTTTGACAGCCAATCTAAAAGTATGGTCATTGAAAAGAGAGATGTAACAAACAGGAAAGGCAAATCTTGCACAAAGATTAACTTTAGGGAAATTTGGTCGTCCCAAATCTCCCTATTTCACCAAGTAATCGGTGATGTTCTTCATGATTCAATTGGAGGAATTGAAGCGAAAAATGCCAGAGTGAAAGAATGCCTCAATGAATTTGAGCGGGCTTTCATTGCAACCCTAGAATTTGCCAGTCCTTTAGCAAAAATTGTGCCTGCTACCACTGCAGCCAAGATGAAAGTATCCTCTACCCTCCTTGCATGCTCTAGAGCCCTTGTAGACAATAACATCAACAAAAGAATGAAGCTAGTTGCTAAAGCCTAGGAAACATCGCAAAATTTAATTTCCTTCGGAAAGAAGGAAAATTATTTGCTCGAACATTTAGAGGCGAGTTTAAAAAATGATCAATGTTTCTGTGAAAAGGTGTTGACCCATTTTGTCAACTATGTCATCAACACATCGGAACTGAAAAGAAGACAAGAGAAAATCCCCTCCTCAAAGTGAACCAAAAAATTAAAAGCATGCTGGAAAAAGAAAGTTGACAACCTGGAGCTCATTGTCGAATCATGTAAACAAGCCATATCAGAAAATGATTTTTTATTCACAAGCCTAATCCAAATAGACTTAGCTGGAAGTACCAACGAGGTTCAAGACCCAAACTTAATTCTCAAATCCTTGTCAATAACCAAAGAAACCTTCCATGAACAACTTGATATTTTAAAGGGGTTGTCTTTCAAAAAGTTTTACGGCATAGCTAAACATCGTCTAGATGAGCTTGAGCGCTGGGTACTGGACTATGCGGCACACAATGAAGAAATTGAACAGAGTTTGTATAGTATTTCAATGGATCTAAGAAAATTAGAAAATGACCTTTACGGCATAGAAATCCGGGATGAAATCAACATGGCTCCCATGAGAAGCTACATCGAAGAATGGTTCCAATAGAGAATGGACATCCTCATCCAAGAAGGGCAACAATCAGTCGAGAGGACTCCACTGGCCATCGACCAAAGCAACAAAAACGCATCAGTTTCATAGTAAGTCTATACTGGCATCTTCTTTTATTTATCAATCTAGTTTAAGTCTATATTGTTATCTTGTTTTCTTTATCAATCCAGTTACTACCTCTTTAAATAGAAAACTGTAACCAAAGACTTATAACTTTCAATTTCTTCTTTTCAGGTCTTCCTCTCTACCGTCGTGCACTTCTTCTTTCGACATTCCTAATTCTTGTACCTATTTCTTTTTATGGTCTGTGGGAGCCCCAATCCCAGTCTATATGACAAACGCATTTAAATTTCCATAAATATGTAACAAATGTTATTAATTTTTGATAAATTTCAAAGAAAACTGATTCAGAAATGCCTTTATTGAATGCTACATTTTGGGTGTCCAGGAACCTTTGTAGTTTGTTCCAAAGAAAACCAATTCGGGAATGCCT
Organism: Picea sitchensis; assembly: GCA_010110895.2. Taxonomy (NCBI): domain Eukaryota; kingdom Viridiplantae; phylum Streptophyta; class Pinopsida; order Pinales; family Pinaceae; genus Picea; species Picea sitchensis. Next base: position 54,910 of record SNQJ01S0012022.1, read on the forward strand.
TTATTGTATGCTAAATTTTGGTGGTCCAGGAACCTTTGTAGTTTGTTCCAAAGAAAACTAATTCGGGAATGCTACAATTTTTGTGTCCTATTCTATGATAAATTTCTTTTGTCCAGGAACCTTTGCTGATGTAACAGACGTTGCTACTTTCAAAGAAAACTAATTTGGTAATGCCTTTGTTGCATGACGTTGTTACTATTCTATTGTATGCCAATTTTTTGGTGTCCAAGAACATATAATTTGATAAATTTCAAGACATTATTACTATTCTATTATATGGTTTTTAATGTTGATGTAATTTCAAAAAATATGTAATAGACATTATTAATTTTTGATAAATTTCAAAAAAAACTGATTCGGAAATGCTAGATTTTTTTGTGTTCTTTTGTATGCTAAATTTTTTTCTCCAGGAACCTTTGTTGATCTAACAGACGTTATTACTTTCTAAGAACACTAATTCAGGAATGTCTTTGTTGCACGACGTTGTTACTATTCTATTGTATGCTAGATTTATATTGTCCAGGAACCTATGCTTTCATAAATTTCAATTTATGTTGTGTCTAGGAGCCCTTGTTTTAAAGAAAACTAATTTGGGAATGCGACATTTTTTGTATTTTTTTCCGCGAACCTATGTAACAGACATTATTACTATTCTATTGTATGATAAACTTTTTGTGTCCAAGAACCTTTTAAATGATTTTGCACCACGTTGTTACTATTCTATAGTATGTTAAATTTATGGTGAGCCTTTCTTGCAGGACATTGTTACTATTCTATTGTATGCTAAATTTATGGTGTCCAGGAACCTATAATTTGATAAATTTCAATTTCTTCTGTGTCTAGGAGCCCTTGTTTTAAAGAAAACTAATATGTAACAAACTATTCTTTTTTTCATATATTCCAAATAAAACTATTCTTTTGTCTCCTTAAATATTTATGTGCTCCTACATTTTGATCTTCAGCTATGTTGAAGCTGAAGACATTCTGTTTATTTTATTTCAATTCTCTTTTTCCTGATGCATATTTTTTCCTGCTTGGTCATTTTCAAAATTAAATATGAGATATATCACTCACTCGAATTTGAGATATCGTGTGTGTGTGTGTGTGTGTGTGTGTGTGTGTGTGTTTCTTTGAATTTCCAGGAATATCTAACACGTTTTATTATTTTTTTATATAAATGTCATAAAATTGTGTTCACTACTTTTTTTTCTACTCACATATATAGAGAGTATGTCATTTCTTGCATCTTTACCTTAAAATTCAAATAGTCCGCAAATTTGCTTGTCAATTTGTATATCGTGGAACTCTGGGTGCTCTTTGTAGGCCACGGAACAACAAAGGCCCAATTTTCAGTTCAAGAGCCCGCGATCCAAAAACTGGCTAAGTATGGAATGAGAGCTCTGTGCATGCTCTATAAAATCTCATCCTCATACTTACATATTTTGTATGTATAAAAGTAAATATTCACTTTATAAAATTACATATTTGGTATGTATAATTTATGTTGTCCAGGAACCTATCATTTGATAAATTTCAATTTCTTGTGTCCAGGAGCCCTTGTTTTAAAGAAAACTAATTTGGGAATGCTAATTTTTTTGTGCTTTTGTCCACGAACCTATGTAACAGACGTTACTACTATTTTTTTGTGTTTTTGTCCACGGACGTATATAAAACGTATGTAAAGAAAACTAATTCGGAAATGCTAACATTTTTGGACACGAGGCCCTTAAAATTCAAATAGTCTCCAAGTTTGATTATCAATTTGTATATCACGGAACTCTGGGTGCTATTTGTAGGGCACAGAACAACAGAAGCCCAATTTTCAGCCCGAGAACCCGCGATCCAAAAACTAGCTAAGTATAGAATGAGGGCTTCGTGCATTCTCTATAAAATCTCATCCCCATACTTTATAAAAGTACATATTTCGTATGTATAAAAGTAAATATCTACTTTATAAAATTACATATTTGGTATGTATAATTTATGTTGTCCAAGAACCTATAATTTGATAAATTTCAATTTATTTTCTGTCGAGGAGCCTTTGTTTTAAAGAAAACTAATTCGGAAATGCTAATTTTTTTGTGTTTTTGTCCACGAACCTATGTAACAGACGTTACTACTATTTTTTTGTGTTTTTGTCCACGAACTTATGTAAAACATATGTAAGGAAAACTACTTCAGGAATGCTCTTCAACTTCCTACCCATGTGTTTGTACTAGGTTGCATTTATTCTCATTCCAACCTGACAGGGACTACACTGTCATGCAACACTTGTTTCATTGAGTGGAAGTCTTTTTTTTTTTCATTTTACAATTCAAAGACTTTTTTTCACTAAAATATTATTGATAAGTCAAGTCAACATTCAAATCAAATTCACTTTGACATTTTGAACTTAGCATTCATTTATTTGTTATTTTTTATTTAATATTTAATTAGTAGGTTATTTTTTAATTATTATATTGATATTTTTAAATAAATTTGGATGTAAAATATCTATATTTATACAAAGTTAAAATTGAAATATTTTATTTAATGTAGATATTAAAATGTTTTATTTATAATCCACATTAAAATATTTTATTATTATTATTATTATTATTATTATTATTATTATTATTTTAAATGTTGTGTGTCGACTCCATATTAAGTATTAAATGAATTACACATTTCTGAATAAAGAATTTTTACTTGTAATTACTATATCCATTATATTGGGAAGTAGAAAACAAGACCTCTTTGTTTGTGAGACAAGGGTCCCCCTCCACACATCGATTTGACTGCTAAAGTTTATGAAGATCTACATACTCTACCCCACTCTAGATTTGGATATGTGATCTCTTAAAAGAAAACACTTATTCTTAACCATTAGACGTACTCAAAATTATTTTATTTAAAATCAATATTAAAATATTTTACACATCTCTTCAACTCAACATCCAAATTAACTTCACTTTACATTTTATTTTTATTTATAATTCGAAAACTTAAAACTTCACCTTCAAATTTCCTTTTAACTGTCACAGTTGATTTCACATTTTGGCTTAACATTTACTTTACGAGTTGTTTCTCTAACAAGATTCTCCATATGGTTATAATTGATCTTTTTGGATGATACATTTTAAGTGTATAAAGTACAATACATATACAATGCAAAGCATTATGGAGTTGCGGATTTCCACTAAATTTTTAATTCAAATGTTATTTTATTTTTTTATAAATTTTAAGTCATTTTCATATTTTTTATTTAATAAATTTATTTTTTATAAATTTTAAGTCATTTTCACATCTTTTATTTAATATTTTTTTCTTTAAGTATTTAAATGACTTTTTAGTTGATGTATTTAATTATATTTTTATTAAACTAAACTAAATTATTAATTTTTTTATTAAATAGTAAAGAAAAAATGACAATTTTCATCAAAATTTAATTTCTTAATTTTGTCTTATAAAAAAATTATTGATCATTAAAATTATTAAATCAAATTAAATATAATATTTTTCATAAAATATTAAAATTATATTCAATTTTTTAATAAATAATGATGATGATAATGATTAACGTCTATTAAGATCGAATTGATTTATTGGACCTTTAAAATGTAAGAAATTACTTGGAATTTCATTAGAATTTTATTTGTATTCAAAATTCTTTTTTTAGGTAGAAAAAAAACTTTATATTCTAGAAAGAATATACATATGTACAGTCTCAAGGACTCATCAAGACCAGACTCAATAGCATTAGACTTTGGGCAGAGCAAGGCATTGCCACTTTTCAACACTGAACCAAACAAAGACTCAAAAAACCAGTTACCATATCATTCCCTGACATTCATAACAGATTACAGGAAAACTGACACAAAGCTGATAAAACTGAACATACTCATCCAAAACTAAATAAGATCATAATAAAATTTAAAAGTGGAACTCTGTGCTTTCAATCTCTTTCCCATCGTAGAATTCTTGAACAACAAAAGACCCATCACAACATTCCAAAGCTTCTTTAGACAAATGATTTTCCTTTTGATTCAACTCCCGGTAGATGTGGGTAAAGGAACACCTTTCGAACTCTTGAATAAGACAAAGAATTTGGGACAACAACGATTGGAGACACACAATCTCCACTTTACATTTTCTATTTTCCCATTCAATAACTACCTAGGAGTCCCCAAGCACTTGAAGCCGATTTAACCCACGAGACCTTGCAGAGAAGAGAAGTGAATACAAAGCCAAAAATTATTCCTTGGCATTGAAATCGGGACCAAGAGCATATCTTATATGAAAGTAATGATTTGGATTGATATATAACACAACACCTACCCCGCACCTAGGAGGATGACTCTGGCTTGCCCCATCAAATAATCCTAAAGGGACCTCAAATTCTAGAGATGACATGGTAGGCATCCACACTTTCTTCTTCTTAGGTACAATTACAACTACCTTTGTAGGAAGTTGTTTGTCCCGAAAAAAACCGATATTTCGAGCCCACCACATAAAATAAACAAAATGACAAGGAAAAGAATCATAACTTGCCACTAAAGAATCCATCAACCAACCTTGTACACAAACATCTAGACTCATTTTTCTAGGAGACTTTGGGATCAGAACTTCTGATGATGCAACTCCATACGTGGGCCATAAAGGGGAAAGAGATGCAAAGTTTAAGCACATATTTGACATCCTGACAACATAAATTACACTAGCTCAAACCAATCCACCCTCTCTTAATCCCATTATCCCAAGTTAAAAGATTATTCCTAAGCGCTAGCCCCATAATTATTTTTAATTTTAGGGGATCGTGTAGCTTCCAAACACGATCCCACCACCATAATGAGGAATCGTAAAACTTGGTCTCAACATGTGCTTTATACTGAAGCTTGACCGTCTAATCACCCGACCCATCATTCTTTGACCAAACAAGAGAATCTTCAAGTTCTTCAAGTAGATTAATATGGTTTCAGCATAACTTTCCAATGAGCCTATGGCATTCCACAATGTGCTCACCTTCCAAGACCAAATCATCTTCTGACTTCTAGCCAAGTCTACAAATTCTTCCATGATCTTGCATCCTGGCATCCCAAAGAGAAAAAATAGATTGGTCATGTAGGATGGACGAAATATCATCGAAGAGCCTAAAATCAATGTTAGATCTGGCCCAAGGGTGCTCTCCTATCTTAACATTCTTACCATTCCCTATCCTCCACATTGTCCAATTTCCTACCAGAGGAAATGCTTCCACCAAATATATCCATATGTTCAAGTTGTTTTTGGATGATTTCCTAGGAAGACAAAACCAATCCTCAATTGATAACCTGCCCAAATATTTATATTTCATAATTCCACCCAGAGGGATAAGTTCTGCATAAGCCTCTAAAGGATTTTTCTTGCATGAGCTTGGTTGAAACAATATGGGTTTTTAATACCCCATCCTCCCAGATTTTTGGGCTTAGCTAATATTGACCATTTAATCAATGGGATCCCATCCTTCTCATGGATTCCGGACCATAGGAACTAGAAACATTTTTTTTGAATCTTAGTCTTAATACCTTTCGTCACTTTGGCTATAGAGGTCCAATAAATAGGGTTACTTTGCAAGATTTCCTTGAGAATAACCAACCTACCTCTTCTCTAAAACCACATGTTCACCCATAGAGAGATACGATCTTTGAATTTCTTGAATAGCCAAACCCAGTCCTCAAAACTGTAGGCATTTGACTTAAGATGAAATCCTAAATACTTGAAACCTTCCTCTAAAATATTCCTTGGGAAAGGAAGCACATTATCCAACAGATGGGTCAAGTCCTCTTGTGTAAAGGAATAATGAACATGATACTTTAACCAATTTATTTCCATGCTTGTAGCACAACATAAAAGATGCAAAAAAAATTTGATGCTTTGAAGTTATTTAAGATAACTGACACCAAACAATAGGACATCATCAACGAAAAGAAAAAGAGAGAGGAATTTATAGGGAGATACTTTGAGTCCTTTCATCTCACCCCTACCTTTGTCATTGCTTATGATATTGCTTATCCCTTCTTTGAAGAGGAAGAAGAGAAGAGTAGATATCAAGCATCCATGTCTTAGCCCTTGAGATGCACCAAAGAAACTAGAAAGATATCCTTAACAAGATAATATTTTAGGAGCTCTTAAAACCCAGTATAGAACTCAATTGTGAAGCCATTAGGCCTGGGGATTTTCCTTTTTTAATGGAAAGAATGGTGGATTGTAACACTTGCCTCTGGAACCTCTAGAAACCAGTTTCATGTATTCCTCTTCTACCAACCATGTATCATGATTGAATTTCATGGGAGTTAGGGGATTTTGTTCCTTGGGCTCTAGTTTCAGGAAGATAGACAAGTGGTCTAAAATCCCCCCTGAACCAACCCACAATTTCAAATTCCAAGGCCCTTCTACCAAGGATTTATAAATAAAAAAATATGTCCAAACATTTGGAGATTTCCTCTACTCCCTTCCTACCATTATGCCACGTCAGGAAACATTTTTAGGACTTTAGATCCACTAGATGACGAAAAAATTGCCTAAAGGGTCTCCACGAAGATGCACCCACCATAATTCTTGAAGGAAAAGAGTGAAATTTACCTCATCCCCCCTAATGGTATTAGCTCCATCCAACACCCCAAAAGAGGCCAATCCTTCCCAGTAGGGTTTTTTTCAACATACGAGCCATAAAGGTTGATAATTCTGAAATAAGAGTCATGATCTCGAGCTCGCAAATCCATAAAAATGCTAGAGTTTAGAATATATGTAGAAAGGGCCTTTAGGTTAAGGATCCATGTCGTAAGAAAGCCACTCGAGACATTGTTTAAGTCTAGAGAGAAAAAGACCAATCCTTAGGCCATGGTGAGAGAGCTTCCATGGCCTTGGATCCTACACACATAGTTTCTTGAATCAAAATACCATTAAGAGCATAGGATTTGACAAGCCTTTTGAGGTCTAGTATCTTAAGGGAACCCCCTACCCCATGCATGTTGAAGGACATACAAGTCATGGTTCAACATTAGAGCAGGAATTCCCTAATCTAAGGGACCAAAGGGTAGTGGATTGCTTGCCACTTCTAATTTTCTTTTTAGATTGAAGTTGTGCTGATGAGAGGTGAGATTTCCTGCCAGCCTAAAAACATAGATTATTCTCTCGAGTTAAACAACCCTCAATAGCTCCATCATCCTTAATTTTTTACTAGGGAAAATGAGGTATCTGGAGGAGTGGGGGAGCAGGTGAGGCTTGATTTTTTTCCCTAGAATATTTTGTGGTTCCTAGCTTACCATGGATACCCACCTCTTTACCTTTATCCAAATTGAGAGAGGGGGAAGAAAATTTAGGGAAACATTCTTCAATGGGTGGATCCACACTTTTATTCGAGAAGGATTTTGACATTGGGTTGGTGGGATTAGTACAAATCGACGCTTCCACATGCTTACTCAGAGACAAAGGGAGAGAATTCGAGTACAACCTAGAATTAGGAAGCACAAATTTAACCAACGGAATGTCCTACAAAGGATAATGCACAAAATTCAAAAAGGAATTACCCAAAGGTTCTTCCAGAGAATCTATGGTAGAATACCCCCTTTTCCTTCTCCGTCCCCACCATTGTTATGGTATTATCAGTAGGAAAAACCACAGGGTTGTCACTCTCAGGAATCAACTCCTCTTTTATGTCTTCTGGCTAAAACTTCTTTGGTTTCCACTCTTTCTTGAAGGGAGGCCTCATCCTATAGGGGTTGGGGAAATGATCCCAATTGTGACTGACTTTATGACATCCATAAAAGAAAAAGTGGATTCACAAATAGTCGATGGGATGTATCCAAAAGAAATTCCCTAAAACCAACTCTATCACTTCCAATAGATCGTCTTTCAGGTCTACTTCCACCTACACCCAAGCTCATCTATGATCAAGCTTGATGTTCTAATAATTTTCTAATATGATGAAATGACCAATTTTGTTGTCAATGAATTCCAAATCCTTTTCAGGTCAAAAATCCATAGGAATACCTAACAAAATTACCCACAACACCATAGAGGTAATAGACTCTCGCCTAGGATCAAAATGGACACCCCATTCTTGAAGAAATAGACCAGAAGGACCCTAGCTCCAATCCCACTTTAGAATCGAGCTCACATCATAGGGGGTTCTGAAAAGGAAACATATCCATCCCATCACTAGAAAATGAAAGAGAAGACGATAACCTAGAACCGGAACTAGGAACGGGAGGAAGAGGGATAACACTAGGCTAAGAACGTTTTTCCTAAAAAAAGGCCTACCACTACTTTTCCCATGAAGTCTGGTAGGTTTTCTACTGCAACATATTATCCCACCACCATTCTAACCTTCTCTTGATAGGCACAAAAACAACTATTATGTTTCTTTGAAGGAGGGCCTTCAATGGGAGAAGGACCCTAGATGGGAGGATGACCACAAGGAGGGCCACCGCTAAGAGATGATGAACTAGGAATGGGAGGAAGAGGGATAGCAATAGGATAAGAAGGACGAGCACTAAGCTGACCAAAATTTAGAGAATTATACCCAAAATTATTTCATGGTGGATAGAAGGATCTGTCACCCTGCATGGAATTAATATGACCCGATCCTCCAAAAGGACATTCCACATCCATTTCACCACGTGGATTCATCAAGGGTGTATCTCCCCCTAGAGATAGTGTTCGCCAATATTTCTGACTACAAATGAATTCATAATATGAGATGAAGATCGCATCTTAGCCTAATATGTCATCGCCATATTTTAGTTCATCATCCTCCATTATTACCCAGGAGGATACTAATATGTCATCATCTTAGCCTAATATGTCATCGCCATATTTTAGTTCATCATCCTCCATTATTTTAGTTGTTGGAAAAAATCACGTCATATTTCCACAGGAGGATACTAACCAGGTGGAAAACTAAAAATACCTAGAGTGAAAAAGCCTCAAGGCCGAAAAAAATTGCAGACCTCACCCTCGTTCCAAAGTCCTATTTATTATTATCATTATGTTCTCTATCCCTAACAATATAAATATGACAATTACAATAAAATTATAAAAAACATCCAACCTCATAATCAATATGGAGTTCTTGAAAACATGAAACGTTTTCAAAAACTTTCATTTTTGAAAACTTTCACTAATCCATTTTCAAAACTTCTACTAATTCATTTAACTTGTAACTTGTTTTTGTTGGAGATACTTCACACACACCTAGGATTTACTTTTCCTAAGGTTTTCCCTATGTTTATTAGTCATTATTTTGTCTCCTATATTTTAGGGAGAATATTCCTCTAGGAGAATATTCTCTTTAGTTCACACTTCAGTTTGATCAGTTAAGTGGAATCTAGATGCCACATTGGGATTATCACCATGCAGCATTGGGATCATCACCAACTAATGTGAATTATCCTTGGGGTCGTTACCAGACTAGCGCATTACTCATGATTCCTTGATCTCCTCCTCACTCCACTATATTCCAGTCAGTTAACTGAAGATTGGGAGACTAGCTAACTTAGACTAGGTGGCAGTTCACTCCCGTAACTGCTTGAGAGACTAGACTAGGTGGCAGCTTACTCCTGTAAATGTTGGTGTGTGTCCAGATCACTCTAGACCACCAATATGGTGAATTGGATTCTCCTCTAGTGTGCATTAGTTGAGTTATAAAGAGTATATCATGTATAAATTATCATTCATTCATTTGGTTAATGAGAATTCTTCCATTCTTTCTCTCCTGCTTCTCTTTTCTCATATTTTCTCTGCAATTGTGTATGTCAATTACTAGATAGATCGATTCTATGCATTTTCAACACATTTACATGGTATCAAAGATGACAGACTACTAGGGAAAAGACACAACAAATTATGTTTGCAGGTACCGAAGATTGAAGACGGCGGAAAAATGGAATTTCCAAAAGAATTCATTCTTACATCGTACAATTTATTTGCATGGAAGGAGAATATGATAATTCATCTTCAAGGCAGAGGATTATATCGGTTAACCATGAACACAGAGACATAACCAACATCATCCATAGAAAAATCCAAGTATCAAAATCGAATGGGTGAAGCGTTTGGAACAATTTGCAATCTCATTTCTCTTGAACTCCTCTTTCACATATCCTCCTGTAAAACCCCCAATGAAGCCTGGACCACCATGGAAAGGTTTTTTGGAAAACAAGACAAGATGAGGGGACACATGCTGGAGGTGGAATTTCTCACATTGGATCTAAAAACCTTCGACAATATCCAAGATGTCTTTACCAAATATATGGATTTGTTGTCTCAACTCAAGGCTTGCGGGGTTGATAAATCTAAGGAGGAGAAACAAATGGTTCTCACCATTATCTCCAAACTTGGTCTAGAATACTCAGTGTTTGTATCCACATTTAATTCACTTAGGTTCACCTCTGGATACACCTAGACGATACCCTCTCTTGAGGCCTTTATCGAGTCTCTGACACAAGAGAAGAACAAGCTCATCAATATGGGAAAAATCAAAGGTCCAAAGGCACATGCACTTACTATGAAAGATGGTAGCGGTCATCAATATGAGAAATATAAAGAAAAAGACAAAATTAAAGCACATTCAAATCCAAAGAAGGAAGGGTACTCAAAATGCTTCAACGATGCCTCCAGATCCAAAGGTGGAAAGGGAAGAAAAGGGGAGAAATGCACTTATTTCCATAAAGGATTCCATCTAGAATCTGCATGTATGCAGAAGCAGATAGATCAAATGGCCCAAATACTTCAAAAAAAAAACCTTGGAGATCGCATCCTGGAGGGTGCCAAAAAGAATCCAAAAGATCAGAATCCCAAGAAAGGCAATTCTAGTCATGCTTTGATTGCCATCAACTCCTCTTCTGATGCTTGGATCATATATTCAGGTGCATCAGGTGCATCACACCACATGACTGCCACAAAATAAGCCTATTCTTCATTGGATGCATGAAAATTTCCTCCTATTCTGATGGGGGACAACTCTCTAGTCGAGGTCACCGAAAACTGAAGAATTGAACTCACAAACGGAAGCTTTGAGAATGTGCTACACATTCCCAAACTTTTCGTCAATATTATCTCTGTGTATCAGATGACTAACTCCAGCATTGGAAAGAGTCATATTCACACCTGATGAACTGGATATCTATGACATGAAAACCAATTCTAGGGTTTATATCGGTGAGGTAACTCATCAATCTAGACTCTGCACATTTTCTGAATTTATTGAACTAGATTCTGCATTAATGCTTACCCATGTTGATGAAAGAAGAAGGATATGGAACGAAAGGTTCAGGAATTTAAATTTCATATATATGCAACAACTATGCAAGCAGGGAATGGTTGATGGTCTACCTGACATCCACTTCCCCAAAATAATTTGTGAGGGGTGTGTTCTTGGAAAACACCCTTAAGAGAAATTCAACAAAGGAAAGACTCAGAAGGCTTCCTTTCCTTTAGACCTGATCCATAGTGACCTCATGGGCCCTTTTCTACATCCATAAATTAGTAAATCAAGGTATGTGCTCATTTTTGTTGATGATTTATCACGCTTCACATGGATTTTATTTCTCAGGAAAAACTTTGAGGTCTTTCAACACCTCAAAGATTTCAAAGCCCTTGTTGAGACACAGTCATGAAAGAAAATCAAATTCCTCCGAACAGATAATGGGGGAGAGTGTATCAACCATGAGATACAAAATCTTTTTCATGAGGCGGGGATTCAATTGCAACACACAGTTCCCTATGCTCCACAACAAAATGAAGTTGTTGAGCGGAAAAATAGATCTCTAAAAGAGATGGCATCTTGCATGCTACATGAAAAGTCGCTTCCACATAGATTATGGGATGAAGCACTTAATTGTGAAAACTACATCCAAAACAGATCTCCCCATAGATCTATCAAGGATAAGACCCCTTAGATATACAAATTCAGTACAGTCAGATGCAGAGTCAGTGCATCCAGATGCAGATGCAGAGCCAGAGAAGAGGCCCAAGTGGTCCAAGACTACTCTTAAGGATGCAGTGGATCTTGTTGGGGATTCAACTGATACTAGGAGAACTCGATCTGATTTATAGGAGCTTCATCTTTCACTCACTTCCATTGAACCAATTCCACCTAGGAATATTTTCTTGGTTCAGTCTTCAGATCCAGATTCTTATGGCGAGGCTGTTGGAAATCCCTTTTGGAAATCCACCATGTAGGAGGAGTAAAACTCCCTCTTCAAGAACTAAAATTGGGCTCTAGTTCCCCTTCCTTCAGGAAGGAAACTTGTTAGGTGCAGATGGGTCTATAGGACCAAGAGCACAGCGGATGGATAGGTTAGTAGATATAAAGCCAGGCTAGTTGAAAAAGGATTACAACAGGTGCATGGAATTGACTATGATGAGACCTTCGTTCTAGTAGAGAAGATGGATTCCATACATTTGGCACTTGCCATTGTGACAACCAAGGGATGGGAAGTCCATCATATGGACGTGAAGAATGCATTTCTTCACAATGATATCTCTGAGGAGATCTATATGGAGCATCCTCAAGGATTTATGCAGGATTCATCATTGATCTGTCGACTGAAGAAGTATCTTTATGGCCTCAAGTGGGATCCAAGGGCATGGTATCCCAAGATGGAATCATACCTATTGTCACATAATTTTGTATGTTGTAATTTAGACCTGAATGTTTACATGCTCAGGACGGTTGATTCACTTCTACTCCTAGTTTTGTATATTGATGATTTTTTGATCACCGGTTACTCGACTTCAACGATTGTTGCAGTCAAGAGGATTTTTCATGACATGTTCTTGATGACGGACATGGGTTCTCTACACTTCTTCCTTGAAATCGAGATCAGTCGGGATGCATCAAGAATCAAACTTTCTAAGGCCAAGTATGCACGAGATCTCCTTGAGAGATTTCACATGAGAGATTGAAAGTCTACCCCGACTCTTTCCTATCAGGAGTCAGACTTGAGGATGTCAGGGACACTCCATTGTTTGATAGCACATTGTACAGACAACTAGTGGGAATCTTGTTGTATCTCACACACACCAGACTAGACCTCTTTTATGCAGTTGGAGTAGTCTCTAGTTTCATGTAGGAGTCGCATGAGCTACATTGGAAGGTTGAAAAGTGTATCCTTCGATACGTACAGGGCACCATCACCTTTGGGATTTACTATGTAACAGACTCTACATTGGACCTCATCAGGTTCACTGATTCTTACTGGGTTGGCGATAGCATTGATCAAAAATCCACATCTGGTTACTCACTTAGTCTTGGTTATGGGTCTATCTATTGGTCGAGAAAGAAGCAGGCTTCTCTTAATCTATATTCAGTCGAGGTAGAATACAAAGGGGTAGTGATCGAAGTGGATATTGGTGACCACCCACCTATTCCAACTGGCTCCTCTTGACAGTTTTTAGTTCAACACGTTCTTCTATACTTCTTTGTAATTGTGGGTTCTACATTGTCGGGGTTGTCTGAATCCCTACACATCTTCCAGGTGGATATTGGTGGCCTCCCACCTAATCCAACTGGCTTATTTTGTATTTTTTCATGTCATCACATCTTTATGTACTTCCAGGGCCATTTTGGGGCCCTAAATAGTGTTTTTTTGGCTCTCCACAGTCAAACTATAAACATATTCAGATTTTGATGGTGTAATGCGTAGTTCTCGAAAATACCTTTCCAATGGTCTATCATGTGCCTAAAACAGAGTTCGTATGCAAAATTTACAATCCTGAGAAGTTGAGGTACCAACTTACCTATAGGGGCCCACATATCTTTTGGACTTTCATCTCCTAGGGTTAGGTTTTTGGATGTCTAGGGTTTTGGAATTAATGAGTAATGTTAAAAAGGCCTCTAGAGCCTCATTGTAATCATTCTCTTTAGACATATGCGCATAGCAGCCACATCTCTTCTTAGAGATAGGTACCACCATTCGAGCAAGTGTTTCGGTTCTGCAGTTTTATAGTTTCAACCTATTTCATTTATTCAATAGAAGATATTGTTCACTGGATATCTGTGTTGTTATTCATGTCTCTGTGTTTATTGTATTCAGTCTGTTAATCAGTTTGTTCCACTTCTAAATCCAGATCAGTGGTATCAGAGCGGTCTGCTCTTCATTTATTTTTCTTTGTGCATGTCCCCGACAAGATTTGGGTACAAGAATTTGGGACTCGAACCAATTGAGAATTTTCAATATCGGTCACGCCAAACCTGAAAAAAACCCATGGGGGACGAAAATAAAGACGATGGAGCAGGAGATCCTTTTAAAATGTTGCTCGAAGAATCCCTTTCGTGACAAAGGAATGAAATTATGGACAACTTTGCATAGATCTTTCAGTGGTTGCCCACAGGAGAAGCATCTTCATCAAGTGGTCGTGCAACCCCCTTCAAGGTACAAGTAAATTTTTATATTCCATTATTTGAAGGACTGATAGATGCAGATGTTGTAGATAAATGGTTGAATCTGCTCGAAGGGTATTTTTCAGTCCACAATTTTTCTGATAGGGAAAATATTAATTTTGCACTCCTCAAGTCCGTCCTCCATGTGAAGGACTGGTGGGATAATCACTCTGAGCAAAGGACCATAGAGGAATATACAATATTTTTGGTTGCCCCTACATGGGATTCCTTCCAGGATGCCATTAAAGAACAATACTACCCTATTGGAAGCTACGAGGACCAGTACACCATATGGACCACCCTACACCAGGAAAGGGACCAGAAAGTACCATATTTCACCGATATTTTTCATACCATGCGCACCAAATTGGGATCAAATACTTTGAGTGAAATATAGTGCTCAAATACCGTGGTTTTTTTGCATAAATAACTTCAAAAAGAAATGGAGTTTCTGGACATTGCCTCATTAGGTACAGCTTATAGATATGTTGTCAAGATCGAGCAGGAATTTAAGCAGAAGAGGTGAGAGTTTGTATCTGCAAACTCCTCACAACCAAAGTAGGGAAAAGGTGGGCCCAACCCACACAAAACAGGACATTTAAAATATGGGCACTCTCAGGACAACCAATCCAAGCCGCAACACAAGAATGGCAATGAGAAGATGAAGAAGGACATGGGAAAATGGTGTGAATACCATAAAATCCCTTGGCACAACACTGAATAATTCCACTCCAAGCAGTCACTCATGGTCGACTTGAAGGCTTCCGAGTTAGAGGTCGATTCTAACTCTGAATCAAATCCAGAAGGAGGGAAGTGGATTATCGATGTTGAATACAATGCCATTATCGCTACCACCAAAGTCTATTCAAGAGAAACAGAAGAACCATAGGAAGGGGAATGCGTCTTTCACTCACAGATGTGGGTAAAGGGGGCTCCACTTCATTTCATTGTCAATAGAGGTAGTCATAAGAAACTGATCTTAGCAGAGGTCTTCAAAGAAGCTAGAACCGTTGACGACACCACACCTGTATCTGTAAACCATCGACTGGCTTCGCCAAGGAGGAGATATTTGTGTCAGCCAACAATGTCATCTACCCTACGACATCAAGCCTTTCAAAGATGAGGTATTGTGTGATATTGCTCCCTTTGAAGTTTGTGATGTTCTTTTAGAACAACCATATTTGTGGAAGCATCATGTTGTGTATGATTCTAGACCCCACAGTGTTATTATTACTTTGGGTAGACAATTGTACATGATACCATAGGTAGCGCCGCCTACCACTATTTCTTTAATCTCTGCTAGGAAATGCAGTAAGGCAATTTCACAGAACGGGAAGTTCATCTTCTTTGTGATCTGTGCTCACAGTAAGAAGAAGATTGTCATCACATCTGTGGACTCTATACAGAACCTCTCTTTGTAGTAGAATCAAGTAGACGGGATCGTTGAAGAGTACAGAGACATGTTCTCCTCACCCACTAGGGTATCGACACACTACCAAGTCAAGCATCCAATTGATATAACCCCTCGTGCACCTCTTCCAAATGGACCAGTTTATCATCGCTCACTGATGGAAATGACGAAATCAAGTGTTAGATCCAAGATATTATTCAAAAGGGGCACATCAGACACAAATCCTCCCCTTGGGGAAGCTCGATTATACTGGTGCAGAAGAAGGATGGGTCCTGGAGACTCTGCATTGATTACAAAGCATTAAAAAAAATCATAGTCAGGAACCGATACCCAATTCCCAAGATTGATGACCTTCTTAACCAACTCAAGGGGGGGGATTTCTTCAGCAAGATTGACCTAAAGTCTTTCCACCACTAGGTTCCCATCGAACCAACTGATGTATGGAAGACAACTTTCAAATCTAAATAAGGTCTCTTTGAATGGTTGGTCATGCCATTTGGCTTAACAAATGAACCAACCACTTTCATGAGCTTGATGGATGATGTATTGAGGCCCTTCACCAACTCTTTTGTGGTGGTATATTTGGATGAAATCATCATCTTCAACGGAACTTGGGAGGAGCACGAGCGAAATATTCAACAGGTTTTGAGCACTTTGCGGCAACACAAGCTATATGCCAACTTGGAAAAATGCTCCTTTGAAATGAACAGGGTCCAATACTTGGGCTACATTGTTGATGAGAATCGGGTACATTTTGATCCAGCTAAGATCCAAGTCATCCGTGAATGGATAGCCCCGACTACACTACCCGAGCTTCAGAGCTTCTTGGGACTTGCCAACTTTTATCGACGGTTCGTGTTGGGATTATCCCATATTTCATGGGCCCTCAGCAAAGTGACCAAGGGCGGTTGTAGGGAAAAGTTAGTGTGGGGAAAAGAACAACAATGAGCATTTGATGATCTGAAGCATTGCTTGTGCTCATCTCCAGTACTCTCCTTGCCCGATCTGCAACAACCATTCGAGATTGAGACCGATGCATCTAACTATGTTGTAGGCACAATTCTCACTCGGCACGATCATCCGGTGGCATACCATAGTGAGACACTCTCGGATACTGTCCATAAATACCCCACCTATGACAAGGAAATTTATTCCATTGTACAAGCATGTTGTCAATGGAAACATTACATTCTGGGAAAGGAGAAGATCATCCACTCTGATCACAAGCCTCTACAGTTCACACAAACACATGGGAAGTTGCAGAACGACTGCCATCAAAATTGGTCCACCTACCTACAATAGTTCCATCTCAACATCAAGTATAAGACAGGGAGAACAAATCGTGTCATTGACTACCTCATTCGACCTCCCATGGTTGCACTCACTAGTGTGCTCCATTCCTGTGGACATGAGGCATATAATTGGCCCCAAATTTATCAACAAGATCCAGACTTCGCCAACACCTATAAGATCTTAGGTACAGGCGTAAATGTCACCGATTTTCACATTCAAGATGGGTTGTTATGCCATCTAGGCCATCTATATGTTCCTAAAAGAAAGTGTGCAATGTTGATTTGGGAAGCTCACTACAGTCGGATGGTAGGAAATTTTTGCTTGGAGAAAATTGTGGCCATTCTACAGAAACATTTTTATTGGCCAAAACTTCGACGGGACGTCAACAAGTATATCATATCTTTCACTTCATGTGTCATTGCCAAGCTAGCCATCAAGAAGTAAGGCTTATACACTCCTCTTACTATGCGCAACAAGCCTTGGGAATCCATCTAGATGGATTACATGTCTAGCCTTTGTCTACCAAGCAAGGCAATGATTGTGTATTTGTGGTCGTTGATCAGTTTTCGAAGATGGCCATCCTCACAACCTGCAAGAAGAACATCACAGTGGAAGATACTACCAAGCTCTTCTTGGAACGAGTGTGGGTCCATTTTGGGATACCACAGACCATCATCTCCGAACGGGACAACAGGTTCCTCAGCACATTTTGGTCAAGTATTTGGTCACTGTTGGACACCAAGCTCACTAAATCCACTGCTTTCCACCCCCAAACAGATGTCCAAATATAGGTTTTCAATCGGATTATTGTGCACATCCCGTGCATGTACAACTCTAAGAATCTACATACATGGGATGAGAGTCTCCCCTATGTTCAACACAGTTACAATTGGGCTCTCCATATCTCCACCAGTCATAGCCCATTTCAGGTGGGGTTGGGATTCCAACCCTTGGGTTCCATTTATGTTGCACTATCTCTTGAAACCACACAGACAGACTCTTCCCATGTTTAGTCTGAGAATGAAAAAGCCACCAAATTCATTGAGTGGATTCAACACATCCACCAATGGGTCCATGAGATTTTGCAGAAAGCCAATGCTAAGTACAAGTAACATCATGATCAACATAGGGTACCACACTAGTTTTAGGTTGGAGATAAGGTCTGGTTACATTTGCAGAAAGAGCATCTTACAGGGCCCCATCGAAATCTCCACCCACTTCACTATGGGCCTTACACTATCACCAAGGTTGTGAGTAGCAATGATTTTGAGCTCAACACTCTACCCTTCCTTGTCTTGCACCCAGTGTTCAATGTGGACCTCCTTCAACCATATTTTCCACCATTATTGGACACCTCATAGATCGTAGAATAGATGATACCAACAGAGCTCAACTCTGGTTGCTTGGAATAGGAATCCATTGATCAGATAGTGGACACACAGGTCAAGGGAACTCGCCGGAAAAGGATCCAGCTTTATCGGGTTGTCAAGGAACGACAACTCCTACAACAAGGAAAGTGGCTCACCTGGGGCCAAATTTAGAAGAAGTTTCCTCACCTAATGGGGGAACTCAACGCAATGGATACCATTGTTTCCTAAGGGGGAGGAACTGATCCAGGTGGATATTGGTGGCCACCCACATATTCCAACTAGCTCCTCTTGACAGTTTTTAGTTCAACACATTCTTCTGTACTTATTCGTAATTGTGGGTTCTACACTTCCACGGTTTTTTGAAGCCCTACACATCTTACAAGTGGATATTGGTGGCCTCCCACCTAATCCAACTGGATTATTTTGTATGTTTTCATGTCAGCACATCTTTATGTACTTCTAGGGCCATTTTGGGGCCCTAAACAATGTTTTTTTTGGCTCGGCATAGTCAAACTATAAATTGAGTCAGAGTTTTTTGGCGTAATGTGTATTTCTAAAAAAGACCTTTCCAACGGGTTATCACATTCCTAAAACATAGGTCATATGCAAAATTTAAGACCTCGAGAAGTTGAGGTACCAATTTACCCATAGGGGCCCACACAAATTTTGGCGTTTCATCTCCTAGGGTTAGTTTTTTGGATATCTATGGTTTTGGAATTCATGAGTAATGTTAAAAATGCCTCTGGAGCCTCATTGTAATCAGTCTCCTTAGAAGGATGCACGTAGCATCCACATCTCTTCTCAGATATAGCTACCACCGTTTGAGAAAGTCTTTCAGTTCTGCAGTTTTACAGTTTCAGCCTATTTCATTTATTCAATAGAAGATATTGTTCACTGGATATCTATGTTGGTCTTCATGTCTCTGTGTTTATTGTATTCAATATATTAATCAGTTCTTTCCGCTCCTAAATCCATATCAGGTAGTTCACATAACCATTCAAGTTATGCGGCTACAACATTTTATCTCTAAGTTGGGAATTCAGTTTCAACGGTTGATCATCATCTGGTGTGACAACCAGAGCACTCTGAAGTTTTGCAGAGATCCAGTTTAGAGGCAGCGGATGAAGCACATCAATATCCACATGAACTACATCCGGGACCTATTACACGAGGGGATCATCGACCTGCATTTGTTTCCTTCAGCAGAAAAAACTTCAAACATCTTCACCAATACCTTCACTGAGTGGAAGTTCCATTCTCTGCATAGTCGTCTTGGAGTGAAGGACACACTTTCCTAGCAATTTTCAGTTCTTCTTTTTACATACATTGTACTTTGACGGGGCAGGGGGGTTCCCATGAGTTTTTCCCTCTTTCCTCATTTATTTCATTGTATCTTTTGTATTTGGGTACCTAACATGGAATCATTGTCGGGACCCATTCTTTATTTTCACCATAATGATGTTTAGGGGGGGTGTTGGAGATATTTCACACACACCTAGGATTCCTTTTTCCTAAGGTTTTCCCTATGTTTATTAGTCTTTATTCAGTATCCTATATTTTAGGGAGAATACTCCTCTAGGAGAATATTCTCTTTAGTTCACACTTTAGTTTGATCAGTTGAGTGGCATCTAGATGCCACATTGGGATTATCACCATGCAACATTGGGATCATCACCAACTAATACGCATTGTCCTTGGGATCATCACCAAACTAGCACATTACTCATGATTCCCTAATCTCCTCCTCACTTCACTCTGTTTCAGCCACTTAACTGAAGACTAAGAGACTAGTTAACTCGGACTATGTGGCAATTCACTTCTGTAACTTCCTGAGAGACTAGACTAGGTGGCAGTTTACTCCAGTAACTATTGGTGTGTGTCCAGATCACTTTAGACCACCACTATGGCACATTGGGTTCTCCTCCAGTGTGCATTATTTGAGTTATACAGAGTATATCATGTGTAAATTATCATTCATTCATTTGGTTAATGAGAATTCTTCCATTCTTTCTCTCTTGCTTCTCTTTTCTCATATTTTCTCTATAATTGTGTATGTCAATTCCTAGCTAGATCTATTATATGCAGGTTCAACACATTTACAAATGGCTTTCATCAGATTTGGTCCTCTTCTCAATGTTAACCTTATTTTCTAAGATTGACCCTACATACACTCATCACTCTCATTGTTTCACAATCCATAGATATTTTGTTTAATGGGATGGAATAATTCGTATGTACCCTATTTTTAAACAAAGATAATTTTAGGGGTTAAATTCCACTCTTGGTTTTCATGTACTTTTCCAAAAAAAGATTCACCAATTTCCATTTTTTAATAAAATGGTTCACCCAAATTCTATAGAAAAAAATATATTTTACTCTAAAAAACACTTAAATTTTCTAGAAACTATATAAATTCCATATAAATTTGAACATTTTTACAAACATATCTCCAAAACTTGTATGAATGACATTTTAAGAATTAGTAAGATTCACCAAGGTTTCTACACTTTAAAATTAGTATGGATCCTTAAAATTTTCTCTACTTTTAGATTATAAAAAGAGATATTTTTTTACTTTCATGAGTAATTTTTTATAACATGTACACCTTTTTCTTTTTATGTGTAAGAAAGTATTGGAATTTGACTTTAGGTTTTGTTGTTATTATATGTTTATTTATAATTGATTTACTACATTATCATTATGATAAATTTTTGTTCAAGTTTAGGATTTTCTAGTTCTAAACGTTTATCTATGGATTCTTCATGATGAGAAAATTTTGTTTATTCATCTTAGTTAAAGCTAAGATTATGTGTTGAATTTTTCAAGGTTGATTCAAACCAAATAATATTTGGTGAATTTTGATGAGAAAATATGAAAATATGTTTGATCTTTCGAAGAAAATGGGTTCGTTGAGGGAAAGATCCATGAGACAATGATCATGGTTGAGAGGATTGTTTTAGAAGGGGAACCATTTTAATTATTCACATTCATAAACATAATGATTCCACAAGAACATGAATAATCTTGTATTTACTCTCAAGATGAAAATAATCAATCTTTACATAAATTCTTTAGACTATTTCGATATTCATAGGGAATACATCATAATGGATGCATGGAGTGAGCATCTCGGATACAACGATGAAAGGTTTGAACCAAAAGTGATCAATGAATAGAATAGGGAATTCAAGTATCTGGTATATAATTTGAATGTGGGAATTTATCCACGAAGAAGAGAAATATTGAAAGGATCAACGAGAAAATCTTACATTCATTCATCCCTTCTACATAATATTTTGACTATATCGAGAATGAAAATGCCAAGCCCAATTGTCAATCCTTCCAGTACTGATATAGAATAGGAACTCTTCTTGCAATCAACTAATGGACTTGATCATAATTCATGAATAAAACAATTGAATTGATCATTGAAACTTAACTGTTCCATCGATTTGGAGGAATTTGATCCATCCAAATAATGATCATGAACATTTTCGTAAAGATATTCCTGGAAAAATAGTAGATATAAAAATCATTGATTTTAAGAGATATCTTCCTTTTCATATCTATGGAACTCATTCATTTTCAAACCTCATCCATGGCCCTCATTCATGAGAATAACCTCTTAATTTATGAGATAATAAATGGTGTGATCTAGTCAGGACAATATAGGAAAAAAGAGATATATCTAGGTATCAATATTCTATCTTTTATTCAGTGGATTTACTACCCAAGGATCTCATTTTTCATGAGGAAGAAAAATAATATTTTATCTTGGCAATCGTTCACTCTCCGTATTCATGGAATAAATCAACCTGGATAGTACACTATTTTTCTTACACATCTATACTTAAGTACTTAGAACTTATTGTGAGTATTTAAATACTTAATCTACTAAAGAAAAACCTCCTAATATTGTGTAGGAAAATCTTCTTAACTTCTAATTAATAAAGGGAACTCCTCACTCATTTAACTAAAATGAGGACAAAAACCCATTCCTTTAGTCTACTTATGATTCAATTCATATATATTTCTTCATTGATTCATTCGATTTAACCACAATTTAAGTTAATCCTATTCACAATTATCACATTTAATCCATATATATTGTACATCCATCTACACTGGTGGGAGTGATTAGTTTATATAGAAGTTTGTAGCTTTGTATGGTAAATTTTTTAACTAATCAATCTCAAAATTACTAGTGGACCAAATTTGATGAGGAACACGAATTAAATGTACCATTGGAAGTTTTTGACAAAAGCAAGTTTTGAAAGATGAGATGCCTTTTGAATTTTCCAATACCCCATACTTTTTTTTTTTCAGAAAAGAAAAAAACCTTATGTTAGATAATATAACAGTTATGTTACAATCCTTGTCAAAATAGTTTAGAATTTCTCCAAAGAACTTTGAGCATATTCAAACTGTGCATTTACATATCCACCAACAGTATTGTAATCATTTAATTTCCACTGTATAATTATCCGACAAAAATGATATTTCCAGAAAAAAAACAACAACATATAAGATCAACATCTTTTCCTTAGCACTATTGCACCATTAATTGATTATCAGTCTTTCAAAATTTTCTGATTCTCTTTCAGATTTCACTACATAGTAAATACCATCTTCTTCAAGTAATAATGCTTCCTTCGAAAGTTGATCAACTTCCATATTGTAGGTTCTATATATGTGTTGATCCTTTAGATGAATAAAGCTCTCTTTCATCATTATAATTATGTTTATCCAGGGCACAAGAGATATCAGCTGTAAATCATTTATATTAGAAAACCAATCTATTATGACCTTTGAGTCACCAACCAATTGTAACTCTCTTACCTTTATATAAGAAGCAAAATAAAGTAAACACCACAGAGCTAATAGTTCACCCTTGGTAGTTGCCCCCCTTCCAAAATTCATCATAATCTTGTAGGTACCCTTCTCTGGGCATTTTAACACTGCTCTAGCCCCACACTTTTCACCCCTTTCTTGTGATGCCACATTAAAAAAAACCACAGCCAGATCCCAATCTAGAATAGGAGGCATGTCTATCCTATCAACCTTAGTGAAATTAGAAACTTTTGTTTAACCCAGATCCTGTAAAAAACTATTGCATACTTTGTCTCTATTAAGTGGCCTTCCTTCAAAAATAACCAAATTCCTATGTTTCCACACCTCCCAACATAAGTAGCTAGGTAGCTCTTTCCAGTTTTCCTTCTTCTTTAACCGGTTTTCAAAATAGTCCACAATCTTCTCTCCTCCCTGTCTACTCTCAATTTTTAACTCCTTCTGTACTATAAACCAAATATTTTTAGTGAAGCTACAATCCACAAAAATATGATTTGTATTCTCCTCATTTGTCCCACATAACACACATTTGTTAGGCCCTTCAAATCCTCTTTTAGATAAGTTTTCCCACGTAAGTATTTTATTTTCAAGTAAGATCCACACAAAGAGTTTGATTTTTAAAGGTAACTTCCAATCCCAAATCTCACTATACTAAAAACCTGAAGCATCTCCTGTAGTTCCCTCCATCTGAATGTCATAAGATTGTTTTGCTTAAACCTATCCAAGTTTAGTGTCCCAGGACCAAAGCAAAAGATATTTTTCATTGTTCAGCTCAAAACCTGAGCCAACAAGACCTTTTAAATAATTATTCCATCCATCCAGAATTTCTCCCTCCAATCCTATATCCTCTGCCAATTTCCATCTAGGAAACCTTGTATTCTCCACACTGTGGTACCCTGCCTTAGACAAAAATTCTATACCTTGAGCCTTCAAAGCTAGTACACGATTTCTAGATAACTTATAATAATTATGAGATCCTATCAGTGGATCAGATCCAATCCTAATGTCTTTCCCATTTCCATGTTTCCAATCCAACCATTCAGTAATGATGGGCAAGGATGAGGTAAGAGCTCTCCAAATGTTTGAAATACCAACCCAATTTTTCCTACCTTCTCTGAACTAGTCTATAACTGATTTCTTCCTGAGATATTTTTTAAGTACCACCTCATGCCACATTCCTTGAGTCATAAGAAACCTCCATAAGCTCTTTGCTGCTAAGGCTTTCCCAAAGGTAAAAATATTCTTAATGCCCCACCCACCCAGCTTTTTAGGTTTTGCTAGTTGATTCCAGCTTACCAAATGGATCCCTTATTTTATCTTTTACCTAGTCCATAAAAAGATAAACATAATTTTTCTAATAGTATTTAAAATACTTTTAGGGGTTTAATCTAGTGACAGCCAATAAACAGGTATACTTTCCAAAACAACTTTGACAAGAGTTACTCTTCCCCCTAAACTCAACCATCTATGGCTCTAATTAGCAATCAATTTCTCAAATTTTTTCACCATCCAGTTCCATTCCATCCTATTATAGAACAAGTCCAATATTCCTTTTAATACCTCCCATTCACAAATCTTACCATTACCAAATAAAATAACATCATCAACAAACATCGGATGTGTAATGTAAATCCCTCTTGCAACTGGTATTCCTTCTATTTTCTTCTCTCTTACCTTCTCTTTAATAGCTCTACTTAAGCCTTTAACCACTATCAGAAACAACAAGGATGACAAAGGACACCCTTGCCTTAATCCCCTTGAACTTTTTAGAAACATTGTAGGCTTACCATTTATCAGTACTGCATAATTTTCTGAGGTCACAGGCCCCATGATCCAATCAGTAAATTAAAGACTCAATCCCACCTATAACAGAACAATCCTTAAAAACCCCAATCCACTCTGTCACAAGACTTTATCGGATCAAGTTTTAGCACCAAAGATTTCTGATTTTTCATCGTAATACTATGTAAGGCTTCCTGTACAATCCCAATAGCATCAGTAATTTTCCTTCCCTCAAGAAAACTAAATTGTTCTTTAGAGATACCAAAGGACATAATGGATTTAATTCTTTTGGCAATGATTTTAGTGATTATCTTATAAGCCAAATTACGTAAGGCTATAGGTCTAAAATCACCAAAAGAACTAGGATTCTCCTTCTTAGGAATGAGTGCAATGAAAGTAGCATTCAATGCTCCAATCACCCTTCCTCTCAATCTGGACTCTTCCACCATATCCATTAACTCTTCATCCATTATGTCATAAAAGGCAAAAAAAAATTCCACAGTCCATCCATCTAGACCGGGACTTTTTGATGTTTTAAATATTTTAAGTGTTGACATAATTTTAGCAAAGGTTACTAGCTCAAACATTCTACAATTGTCTTCCACTAAAAACAATCTTGGAAAATTAGTTAATACTGCTAGTTGGTCAGTTATATCTAGATTAGGTTGTGCCTTGTACAACTGCTGAAAAAAATTAACAGCTTCCAATTGTAATCCTTGATCACTGGTAATATCATTACCATCCTCCTTAGTGATCCCCCAAATATTGTTAATCTGTTTCCTAGCATTTGCAAATGCATGGAAAAACTTGGTATTCATATCCCCAGAGGCCAGCCAGTTAATTCTACTTTTTTGCCTCCATGTATCCTCTACCTATCTCAAAATTGTCAATTTCCTCTTCTCTTTTTCTTCAATTAGTACTTTGACTGCCTCCTTCTCAAGACCTCTAGGATGATTAGAATATAAAAAATCAAGTTCAAGTTCAATCTTTTCCATTTCTTCCTTTACCTCACTCTTTTTCTTTTTCTCCCAACTAAACATAAATTCCGTAAGTACCTTCAACATTTTAACCATTGACTCCATGGGACTTAAAGACTTTGATCTAGCCAATCCAGCCCAATTGGAATGGACCAGATTATCAAACTCTAGATCTTCCAGCCAAATAGAGTTAAATTTAAAGGGGTGTTTGACCTTTTTGCAATCTGGTTCTAAATATAGGATCACATGCATATGATGAGAAATTTTTAAGTTGCAAACCTTCGATTTGAATCTCAGTCTGTCTGCATAAGCTCTTCTGAAATCAGAAAATGATCCAAGCGCTTAGCTATATAGTCCTGACCTCCTCTCCCATTCCTTCATGTAAGAATTAATTTAATAGGATCCACATCTACCACCCCTTCAACTTGGGTCAACTGACTAAAGAAAGGGTGTAAGGGGTCTGCTCTGGCATTATCCACCCACACTTCCCTGGAAAAAGTAGTAAAATTTAGATCACCCCCCAACACTAGGTTGGGTTCCTTTAATATGCCATCATTTTTTACGACTTCCCAGTAAGCCTCTCTTTCTGAATACGGCCCATAGAAATTGATCAACTTCATTCGTCTATCCAGTTCTTTTACATATCCTTCCAGCATAATCCCTGCAGAGGTCAAGAAAGAATTAAGATCAGCTTTCCTTGGATTCCATGTTGTTAACAACCCCCGTGAGTGTCCAATAGATTCAACTCCATAGAAGAACCAATTAGGAAACAACTTTACAAACAATTCTTTGGATTTTGAAACACAGACCATTATTTCTTGTACAAACAACACATCTGGTTTGATTAGATATAAGAATCTTTTTAGATCCAAAATATTTGAACTAACCCCCACCCCTCTGACATTAAGGGAGGCCACTATCATTTTTTAACTCTTGCTAGGGATTTTTTTTTCTCTAAGCGCCCTTGGACCCTCATTCATAATAATTCCAGAAGTAACACCAAGCTCCTTTTCACTCCCAAACTTTCTCGCACTCCTCGTCTTTCTCGGAGAGAATTCCTTCTCCAATCCCCCATTGACAACTCCTTTCACCATAGCATCCTCCACCTTCAAACTGACAGACTTTCTCTCCTTTGAACTCTCAACAGAATTGTTCTTTCCATTCTTCATAGGTAAAGTCTCCCCCCCAGCAAAAATTTGCAGTGGAGAATTGGTCAAAATATCCCTGTAGGACAGGATAAAATTAACTATAGTTTCATCGATCTTAGAGAGTGAATGTGAAGCATCGCACCCTAGGGCACTCAAACCCCCCACAGTCTCATTTCCAGTACCTAATTCCTCTGCTTCCTATGTAGGCCAAGCACTCTGCTTATCTCTTTCCTTCGTAATTATACTAGAATAATCCACATAGAATCGGCTTATATCTAAATATCTGTCTGATCCTCCAATAGACTCTAAACTCCCACCATTGATCACTAGTTCCTTATGAACAAACCTCGGCCTATAGCTCCCCCCATCTAATGAAACTTGTGTCATAACTCCCAGACCACCCTTACCTTCCTCACCTGCCTCGTGATGGTTCTCTGAGGCAAGTCCTCTCTCCACCGCACACAAAGGACTCCTACCCCTACCAGCAGAACCCCCCCTCTTCCCCAAAACCATTATCATGGCTTCCATTACAGATCTATTATCATGCCCCCCACTTTCCGTGCACAAACCCAAGAAGTATTCCAAATCCCCCCCAAGACTCGTCAATCCATCATTGGAAGTCTTCTGTGAGACTACCCCACCCTTCTCGCTAATGACCTACACATAATCATCAACTACAGGGAGATTCACATTTTTACTTCCCTCTGAAGGAACAACCACTAGATTACGTGGATCCAACCCACAATTCTCCTTACCCCTCACAAAAAATTTAGGGAATTCAGTAGAAAAAATTGGATAGGGATGGACCGACTTACCCATCTCCAAAATGCTTTGCACAATCGAAGCTATTTTTTTCACAGTCAAATCATCCAGTGGCGCACACAAATCAACTTCATCCAATTCATTGAACCCATCAAAACTACCAAATATCACTTTCTTTCTCACACAACTACATTGAAACTTCATGTGGCCCGTCTCTTTGCAAACTAGGCATCTGAAAGGCACGCCCATGAAATCCAACCTTTGTCGAATCACAAAACCACCCCAAGCTATCCCTATCATCGTCGGCAAGCCTTCGAACACATTAATTTCTACCAGAAACTTACCCATCCTTCTATTAGTCCCAGCTAGTAACTTGGGGTCTGCAAATAGGAATTTTCCTATTGCATTCCCTACCTCTTTAAACGTCTCCAAGTTCCAGAGAGGGAGCGGGCATCTCAACATTAGAACCCATAGGTGCATGTACCTTATAACTTCCTTTTATCGGGTTGAATGCGCAATTCCAATGCTTAAGCATTAGGCTACCATTATTTACTACCCACACTTTATTCAATATCTCTAGCGCATCATCCGGGGAGTTAAATAAAAAGAAAAACCATCCTTTTGACAGGATGTAAACTGCTAGTGTGTAGCCCAACAAAGCGCTCCCGGAATCCTTCACCCAACAATGTACTTCCTTGACCCCCAATGCCCAATACCCAAACTTTCCCACAAGCCCTTGCTTCGACAACAAATCTACCTCTGACATCCCAACATCTTGTCCCAAAGTTAAACTGACCTTCGTCTTTCTGACTCGCCAATCCTTCATAAACGACCAAAATGACTCTACCTTCCAGCCACAGGAAAGAGCTCCCTGCACCTCTGGTTTCTTCTCCTCAGACACATCTTCCACTCCCCGAAACAACTTTACTGTGTTTGTCTCCCGCTTCTCCTTTACCTCCAGAGACTCACTGAAATCCAAACCAAGATTCCTACCCTCCTTTCCAGTCAGAAGTCTATCAGGTTCCCTCCGCTTTCCTCCCTTCACTGAATATGAACCAGGCTGAAAACCCTTCGACTGTCGATACAATGAAAAGTTGGAGGTTTCGCCTTCCAACGTATCCCTTCTATCCAAATCCCAAGTCACCAACGTATCCCTTCTATCCAAATCCCAAGTCAGAGGTGCAATTAAGGAGGCTATGTTTCCTAGATTCAGATCCCCCCTAGGATTCTCGACAGCTGGCCCTTTCGATTTACGAGCCTCCACACCTACCTATAACCAACCCGCACTCACACCCTCCCGTCCTTTAGACTCCCTGTACTTCCATAGCTCATCCCTATACAACTCATTAGGTTTAAAAAGGCTCGCTTGACTCCACCATTTGTCATATGCCATCCCATCTGCTAGGTCTGCCACATCACACGCCATCACACTTGCTTCCTTCCAGCTCATTCACAGGTCTCTCCTAGCCCTGGTTTGATCCGGATCCCCGCCACCTGTAAAGAAAACAACCCCCTACATCAAATCCATAACTACCAAACTATAACTCCCATACCAAACACACCGGATCTAGAGTATTGGCGCATGCGGACGCTATGAAACCATCTCCAATACCCCATACTTATCAAAGGGTGAGATGTCTTTTGAATTTTATGGTAAATGTTATATGTTTATTAAGAGGTTGGATGTTATTTTAGAATTTTATGGCGAATGCGATGTTTATTTTGATTTAATGATTATAACGACTTTGTAAATTAATAAGACAAAACATAGTGCATGTGTTAGGGAATTAAATTGTGGTAAGGAATATCATCATTCCTTTCGATTATGAAATTTATATTCAATAAATATTGAATTAAAAAAATAAATGAATTGTATATATTTTTTAATAAATTATATTTATTAATTTTAATTTTTTAAATAAAATAAATTTATAAAGCAATTTTCTCTTTAACAAAATTTTGTAAACCAAATTTCGTTATAAACAATAATGGGTAATTATTTCATGAATAAACATGTGAGAATAACAAATCCTAAACTCGAACTAATGATCAATTAAACATAGAAGTGTATATGTTATTAAATTTTTTTATATATGAAGTTAAAATCTATGTTTGTGTAATTTATTTTAATAATTATTAAGATTAATTTATTAAATTTACACTTGTTTGAGTTTAAGGTTAATTGTAGAGAAAAATTAATGTTTTTATTTATGGATTATTTTTTCTTGTTTTTTTTTCCTTAAAAGGATTGGCAAATTTCTATTTAAGAAAAAATGATTTGTCCAAATCTTAAATGATGAAAGTTTTTAACTCTAAAATAGTCAAAATTTTGTAAAGAGTATGTAAAATCTTTATAACTATATAACAATTTATAGTTGGCATTTTAAAAATTAGTAAAATTCACTAAAATTTTTACACTTTAATATAATTATGGATCCTTAAAATTTTATATGATTAGTTATTATTAAAATTTATTCATAAACTTTTGTATTATAAGAAAACTTTTGTATTATAAGAAAAAATTGTTTAATTTATTTTTCCATCCTAATTAAAGTCTCTAAGTTTTTCTTTATTAAATCAATTTTAAAATATTCAAAAAAGACTTCATAGCATTATGATAATTCAAATTCAAAGAGAGCCTTCACCTACAATCACCACTTACCCAGGTAATAACAAGTTATGATTTCTCTGACACATGGTTTAATTCCTAGACCCAATTCACCCTTAAATAAAAAGATGTTGCGATGAATCCCAAACCCATCTTCACCTTTGGATGATTTTCTTCAAGAGACATTTTGGGAATATGGTAGAATGAGGAGGTTTGCATAGAAAAGACATGAGATATAGGAAAAATATGTATGACATTGAGATATAGGAAAAATATGTATGGATTAAAACATTGTAAGAAATTTATGCTGAAACAAACAACATCATTAAACATTTAAAAACAAAATTGACAAAGTTTTTTTTAAGTATTTAACTTATAGTTATTAAGTTAGATTTGACTAAACTTGTCATAGATAGAAACCCATTATAGAAAATAAAGATAAGTTAAGAGAAAAAAAAAAAAGCACCAAAATTTTTATATTTGTAAAATTGTATAATGTATAAAGGAAATATCCACTATCAAAAATGAATGTCTTTATTAATTTTAAAAATTTTGTTACAAGAAACCTCAAGACTTCTCAAGCAAAGATTTTTATGATGATCCAACTTGATCATTCTACAATACATAATGATACATTATGGATGATACATTGAGTCAACTCGATGGATGATACATTAAGTCTTTTTATGTATTTAATCTATAGTTATTAAGTTAGACTTGACCACACTTATTATAGATAGAAACCCCTTATAAGGATATGGATTTAGTAGAGAGCAATGAAGGTGATAGATAAAAAGATGCTCTAATACCATGTTAGAAAATAAAGATAAATTAAGAGAAAAAAAAAGAGCACCAAGATTTATATTTGTAAAACTGTACAATGTATAGAGGAAATATCCACTATCAAAGATAAATATCTTTATTAATTTAGAAAATTTTGTTACAAAAAATCTCATAAATATTTTTATTAATTTAGAAAATTTTGTTACAAAAAACCTCAAGACTTCTCAAGCAAAGAGATCTATAATGATCCAAATTGATCATTTTACAACACATAAGGATACATTGAGTCACCTCGATGGATGATACACACCAATGGATAATTAATGACCTCAAGGCCTCCTCAATTTTATCCTTGAATAATGATAATATCACTTATGAATATGAGATGAATAAAAAATAACCTACAAGTCTTGGAAGCCTATATTATGGAACAAGGAGACACTTAAATATCTATTTTAAGTAACAAGAGCCATATAGTATTATCCACAAAGCCCGCATGTTATAAATTGATGGACCCCGATAATTCTAATGATTCCCCATTACATGTCTACAATAATGACCCACAAATGATGACTTTAAATTCTTCAATGCCATCATAATAAAACTAAGTACATAAACAAAAGTAGACAATAGACAACATTACAACATATCTAACATTCCCCCTTAATGTTGATTATGGGAATAAATACTATTAGTACATATGAATATGCCTATACATTAGCATTCCTCCTTAATGATAGCTTTCTTTCATCCCCAATAAGTTGCAAATGTGGATCAACTTTGATTTCATCAAAGAGCAATACAAGTATGACCAATAATGACAACATTAGTTTGACCATGTTGAAATGCATAAGATCTGAATAGATAGTCAATTTGTGGAACTATTTATCTACAAAACCTTAACATCAACCTCCTCAGAATTGGCAAAGTAGAGTGAGATTCCAACTCATGCAAAACCATAACACCCAAAGAAAAAATTCACATAAACCTTTTCAAAACCAATGAAGCAAATACAAGGAAGCTCAAATACAAGTGCAAAATAGTATATGCATAAATAGTTAAAGCGAGAACACAAATTCCATAATGTTGTCAAAGAACAAACTCCCCAAAAATACATAAAAGGAAAATAGCATGTTGAAGTTGAAAGTGATTTGGCAATGTTGTAAGTGTGAAAGATGAACAATAATTCTCCAATCATGCAGACTAAGAACCTAAACCTACTCTCATGATTATTGACAAGATCAATAAGTGATTGATTCATATTCGAGTGTGCAAGTGTGAATCAACCAATGTAACTGCACTATGGATTTCTGTTAACCAATAATCTAACTCTTATTTTTATTCTTTGTGTGTTTTATTCATTTGTCTTAGTTAATGAAATATCAAAACACATAGACACCAAAATATAAATAAACACACACATATGACTTTACATAGTAAAACTAAGATTTTCAACTCAAGAATCTTTTCGAGAATAATCTCCAGATTCACTGAAGCCTACATGCTAATGAAACATGCTTACAATTGTAACTACTCATATTGTATGTCCTAGATTCATAGGGTAATATATGCAATGCTTTACACTCTTGGTGACTAATATAGTAGCCTTTTGGATTAAGTGTTCTCTTGATCTCTCCCTCTCTGTAAGCTCTAATTGTGTCCCTCAATTGAGCAACCCCTTCTCCAACTACAACTTTTCATTTTGTTGGACCTATTACAATAATTAATTATGGGAGGCCAGCCAATTTTGGTTTGTAATGATCAACCCTCCTAATCATTTCCTAAACTATGGATGAAATCACTCACATACTAGCTAGTGAAAGGATACATTATCTTGTGTGGTGTCTATATCTCCCTAAGCAATGCTATTTTTTTCACCTAGGTTTTTTGGGTTGATATTTCTAAGAAAAATCCTGACCACGTTTCCCTAGTGTCTACTCACTTTCCCATCCTACATTTTGGCTACCGATGTTTCTTCATGTTCTTGGATTTTCTCAAATAATCATGGTTTCACTCATTATTGGGTTTTCTCCCCTAGGTTTTCTAAGTCTTTCTTTGGGTTGAAGAAACTCGGTGATATTTTAATTGTTTGATTAAAAATTGTGTCATTTTTTTCTTGGACACAAAGCCTCTCTCTTACACTACGAGTCCTTTATCCATTTACTTGGCACCATAATCTCAAGGTGGATTTCCTCTCCATTAAGTAATAAATTATAAGTAAGGTGGTAACCTCCATTTGATAAAATTTGTAACAATTAACTGAATTTTTTCACCTGAACTAGCTTTGTCCAACTCCCATTTTCTTGGTGAATGTCAAGCCTACCTTGATTTCTTTATGACCACACATCTGTTAGGATCGATGGCCATGTATCAAGTAATCACACCTTAACTCGGAGCATAGCGATACGTGGCCATGACTAGTACAATCCTCCCATGCTCAACTATTTAACACCATCATTTTTCCATGCCCTAGGTTTCCCTTCGCTCAAACCACTACTCCTTTGCTTGGAAAAAATATGCAATGCCCAAACTCGGACTTCGGAAAATTTCAACTTCCCTTGTCTTTGATTTTATTTTCCATGGGACTTAACCACTTTGGGGATTCAATTTAGGATTAGACCTCCCCAAATTAGGAAATCTTCGATCCATAAAAACCTAATTTTTTTGTAGAATAAGGTGAGGAAATCTATCATTCACATCTTCCCATCTGAAACAATTTTCTTTCGTTGGAATTTGTCCTTTCAATATAGCTTGAGATAACTCATGCTTGCCTCCACATGGCTCATGATATTTTCTCTATAGAATGATATCTTCACCCAATTATGTCTACACATTAAGAATTTAATTTCAATGGATGTTATAATGAGAATTGTAGCATGAAGAATCCTTGAATTATTCCTCTTCCATCATAAATAGCCTGAACAAATTCAAGTTCTCTACATTTATAATAGATCAAATCCTCATATATAGAGAAAACTCCAGTTTGAAAGAATTATCCCCCATCTACTGCATGATCTTGAACATACCATACCTAATGCACTTGATCTTCTTCATGGTCCCCTATAGCCTCCTATTCTCAATATGTAACTATACCAAGTCCCCCACTTTGAACTAATGCCAAAATCAATGTTTATAATATTGTTCCTTGTAATTCTACTCTACTTACTATAACCACTCTTCAACCTACTTGTGAATTTGTTGTTTTCTTTCTATGAACTTAGCGACCTTGAATTTTTCATCTCCCTAAATAGTAGAAACATATTTATCATCCTTATTGTGTGTTAAGTAAAAAAGCATGTGATGCAATAATCCCATACATGCCTTGAACTTGAGATTTGTTGCTAGAACTATGGAAATCCCAATTGTAGTAGTGTTGAATATATGGAATGATCTCATCTCGTCTTGGGATGGTTTTTGTCATAACCTTTCTGTTGTAACTTAAGATGGTTCCTGACTATCTAGAAACCATGCCAAGAGATATTTAAACCAACTTCAGGCTATAAGATGGCTCTTGGACCAGAAGGGGCTCCCTCAGGGATAAAGAAAATTGATTTCTCACTGTCGCTAAGCTATAAATCTCACATTAAGTGCAGGTGCCAGATTTAAATGATTAAAAAAAGCACAAACTAGGTAAACACGGTTTAGAGAATGGATGGTAACTGACTGGAATAAAGAATAGTATCTCTCTTAAATTAGAGCCTAGTCCACTGGGCATGGAGTCTTAAGGAACAAAGCATAAGGCTAATAGATGGAAGATAGAAGAAAAGATAAAGACATAATATCACAGACTCAAACAATGAGTAAGGAAGTCCTTGTTGATCTATGATAGAGGAAAAGTGGATTGTTGAGCATTACTTGATGAATCTAGCACAAAACATTCAACATAATCTTAAAAATAGTGTATTGAACCTATGCTATTGAGACACATGTCATGATAATCATCAATGGAAGTTTATACATGAAATCTTGTTACTCAAATAGAAAACATATCACAGTGGAAGTTGTACCAAATTGTCTAACTTTAAGATAAGATTACACGGAGAGAAATAGAGATGATTTTTTAAGAACAAGGCTTTGTTTCCATAATAAATGAATCCAACAAACTCTCTCTGATTTCAGAAAATTACAAAAGAATAGCCCCTCAGACTCATTCTCCAAAAGAAACACAGTCTCGTTGTCGTCCACTAATTCCTAATCTATCATCCCCTTCCTTTCATCGAAGCTCTTCTCCTCCTATTATAACCTTTTCAGTTTGTTTCTTTTCCATGATCTTGTGCCTTAAAAATATCTGCAATCCAAACCATAAAATCAAATATAATATTAAAAAAATCTAAATCTAAAATATGAACTAGATAATCAAATTAGATTCTAGTAACTGAATCTAAGCTAAAACAACACAAAATTAAACTAAGATTAAACTAAACAAAACTAGAATACTTAAACTAAATTAAAACTAAAACCCATGCTATAAGCAGCAAAAGATGAGATCTCCATCAAACTGATCATTATGAATGGTAAAGTGAATTATAAATTGATGAATCGAAAACTGTAAGTAATTGGAAAAGATCTGTCAGCGTTTTCGTGGACTGATGTAACTATAATTTCCTTTGTGCTCTTTGTGGAAACGGCCATGAGGTATGATAAGTTGCTTTGCGATCTCTTGGAAACATTTTTTGCATTTCCAGCGCAATATTGAAAATATCGTGGCATTTCCAGCGCAATATTGAACTTATCTTTGTCTTGCAGCTTTTAGGGATTATAATTTTTGCAAACCCGTAACTTCAACACCGCAATATTTGATATATCGGTCATCTCAGTATTCATCATAACTGCAGCTTCCTGATATTCATTTCATGCAAATCTTAACCCTCAAATTATGTGGAGATTATGTCACTGTGATTTTATTTTGATCTTGAAATATTTTGTTTCTCCATAACAGACTCCTCAACCCCTCCGAGGCCTCACCCGATCACGGGTATGAGTCACATGATCCCTATCCACTCGACCCCTCTGGCGCCTCACCCTTTCAGCAGAGCTATTTTACAGCAGATAAGCAATGTTTTTAATCATTTGTTTTTGGCACAGTTTCTGGCTACAGTCACTTGGTCTCATCCAACCTTCTTCATCCCTTGTTCTCACTCTCTGATCCTGCTCGACATCCTGGTTAACCACCTAGTCATGCCCGGGGAAATAGGCAAGCCCAAGAGAGGGCATGTTTACTATAGATTTGTCACCTGACGACGAAGGCTAAGCCTCTCTTCTCCATCGTCCCCGACTTCTCTGGTCCGCCTCAACAATTCCTCTGTGACACCACCTCCCTCCTCGGCCCAAAATAGGATGGCGTAAGATCCTCCCATGGCTATTGTTCAAGAAGAAATACATGTAATCTCGATTCAAATTCCATCGTATTCCCTCCTGTATACAGTCCCTGGCCCCCAAGACCTGCCTACCATTCATGGTCGGTCCACCCCTGGAGATGATGCTTCTTTGGATTTGGATACCTGCATAATTGAAGAGGAAGTCCCACTGGAGGTGCACCATGAATAGATTTTCCCTCTAGAAGGTCAACCTCCTCTTACCGCTGCTTCAGAACATAAACCGAGTTATACCTTCCACCTCTCACAGGGTCACTTGGACCTCATCTTTGATATGCGACGGGATATGGAAGAGCAACTTCATAGGAACACCATTCTCAATAGTCGCTTGGACTTGTTGTTTGATGCTCTCTCAGGCACGCCATAAAAAAGAAGATGCCTGACTTGTGCCCAACCATTCGTCTTTTTACCTACCTAGAAAACTCAGCGAAAAAGGAAATCCGGGTTCACCCACTCTCTAATTCTGCTATGTTTTTTTTTTCCTGTTACTATGCATTCCAATGTCAAAACCATTGTAGGAATTTTGGTATCATTTTGTTCATGGATGCATTAAACTTTCCAGACATCAAGACTCTTGGCCACCTATTCTGGTTTCCATCTATTTGGCAAAACATGTGGTAGGTTTTGGTTCTTGTCCAGACATGTGTACTGTTGTTATGGCATTCTAAGGTAATACAATTTTTATTTACAAAAAATAAAATAAAAACTTCTAATGAGTCATGAAATCAAACAAAGACCTAAATATTTATTCAAACCAAAACTTTGCACACATTTGTTCCTCGTCTCTCTTTAAAATTGTCATTGCATTGTTATTTGTGAGCATTTATATCCCCTTTAATGTGAATCACAAATATTGACCCGTTGTCAGCTGACATCCATAGCTCCAGTGGGTTTGCTTGTTCTTCCTTAAGTATTTTCAACTTCCTTATTTATAAATTTCACCCGTTATATTTGATTTATAGAGAATTGTGATATGCAATTGGGTGACGGAAGCGGGGTATTATGAGAGTTGCTTTGATTAGAAAAAAATAAAAATAAAAATAAATAAATAATAATAATAAAATTTGGTGAATAAAAATGGAGCCTACAGTTTTCTCCCATTTCCAATTATCACTAATTTGATTATAAAATGTTTCAAGGCTTAGTCCCAAACTACCCCACATATGACAAGAAGTTCATATATGCTCTAGTGAAAGCTATTAAGAAATGGAAGTGTTGTCACATGGACAAGGAAACCATTATCCATAACAACATAACAATCACTAGTTGTTGAAATATTTGCAAGCCCAAAGTAAGCTCCATCAAACAAGACACTACAAGTGGATGGGATTTTTGTACCAGTTTCAACTTATAATCGAGTATAAAAAGGGAAATACTAATAAGTTGGCATACACAATTTTAAGGCTACACACACCCAAGTTCAATGTTTGGTACACTTATGCACATGGATCCTTTTACCCATGTTGTATACAAAGAGGAATACATAGAATATGAGGACTTTAAGGAGGTATTCCAGTAGC
This sequence comes from Picea sitchensis, assembly GCA_010110895.2. NCBI lineage: Eukaryota > Viridiplantae > Streptophyta > Pinopsida > Pinales > Pinaceae > Picea > Picea sitchensis. Next base: position 93,191 of record SNQJ01S0012022.1, read on the forward strand.
TAGAAGGTCTAGTTTGCGGAGAAGAAGGTGATAGAAGGAATGGCTACCATATTTGAGATGGTTTCTTTACAAGTTGGATAATCTAGGTGATCCTTATAAAGGATACAGGTTGCAAGTTATCAAGGAAGTGCACACCTACAAAGTTGTAAGTCATTTGGGTGTTGGAAAAATAATGGATAACTTACACATGTATGTTTATTGGCACAAAATGCAAGAAGATCTAGCTGGGCTTATTAGAGGAAGCATAATCTATTGTATCAACAAACCCAGTAATATGAAGCATGGTTTATATGTTCATTACTTGTACCTACTAGATCATGGGAGAGTATCTCCATGGATCTCATGGGTGGTTTTCCAAGAACCAAGAAGGGAATAACTATATATTTGCAGTAATGGACATGTTTAGTCATATGTGCATTCACGTGCCTTATAAAAAGAACATTAAGGAATGATATGCAACCATCATTTTCTTTGAAAAGGTTTGGATGCACATTGTGATAACAAGGAGGGTCATCTCTATAAAGGATGATAGATTTCTCAGTGCCTTTTGGACTACACTTTGGGAGAATATGGACACCACGTTGAATAGATCTACAACTTTTCATCCACATATGGATGCAAAACAAAAGTAGTGAACAAGACATTGGTTTAGATTTTGAGGGGTTACAATTATAATCATCCAAGGACTTTGGATGAAAATTTGATTTATATTCAACACTCTTATAATAGAGGAGTCCACACATCCACCAATAAGTCCCCTTTGGAAACTTGTGTTGGATATTTGTCATATTTTTCTTTAGATGTCATATTATATGGACAACATGGAGGAGTGAGGAAAGACACCACGGGAGAAGCATTAAAGGATGCAAGCTTCATTGACAAGATTAGGCAACATGTAGTTGAAAGTATATGAGATATTGAAGAGGTCTTGAGAAGAGTACAAGGCCTAACATGACCAACATAGAATTAACAAGACATTCAAGGTAAGTTTGGTTGCATATAAACAAAGAAATATTAGAAGGCCTTGGTAAGAAGATCAATGATCTGTAGTATAGTTCTTTCGAATAGTTGGAGTAGTAGGTGATAATGCCTGCAAACTCAATCTACCTCCATATATGAACATCTATTAAGTAATGAATATTGAATATTTGAAAATCTATGAGCAATCCATGTTAGACCTAGAAAATGTCACGTAAGACTTACCAACCATAGAGGACATAGCATGATAATCTCAAGAAAAGTTAACAAGGGATACAATTTTGTAGAAGAAGTTTAGAACAACTATATGGGGGAAACAAGAACTCTAGCTAGTTGGGTTGAAAGAAAAACTTTCAAGAAAAATCAAATGGCACTCCAAGGAGAAGGTAGAAAAAATAATTCCTCAACTCTTTCAATAAAAGATTTTGGGAACCAAAATCCTCCTAAAATGGGGAGGTATGATCTAAAATAGAACAGTATATATTTTGTAATCTACTTAGGTAATTTATAAGTGGAAAATTTGAAACCGTGGACTTGTACGACCCATTTTAGGGGAAATTTCTATTTTGATGATTTGTGGTCATGAAACTTCTAGAGTTCATTTGAGGCATTAAATTATCATTTTTGAGGCCAAAAATTTGTGAACAAAGTTCCCATGTCTCCAACACTATTGTACACATCAAAAAGTGTCAAATGACACAAATATTACCTCTATTGGAGTCCAGATGAGGAAGTGGTGCCTCTTGCAAGTTGACCTACACTTTTAACCAACATGGTACAAAGTGGATGCCATGCCGGATCCCATTGCTCACACAATTGAAGCTAGTCAAATGTGAACTTTCAAAAAGGTTATAGAGGATCCAAATCCTTAATCCTATTTGAGAGTTGAAGCATGAGAAAACCCTAACCCTATAGGGTTATCGTGAATGTGAAATACTAAGTCACTAGGAAAGAAAGGGTTCCATTTCTAGTTGTATTGATTTGTTGTTCCATTAATAGAGCAAGGCAATGAGATATTATGAGTAGAATAGAGGAATTAGAAGGCCCTATAGCATTGATTCAAGCCACGATGTCTATTGAAACTCCATAGTGAGTTCATCTTTCTGTGTATTTGCATTCCATACATGAGAAGAAAATAGAAAGGCATAGTCCTCAAATTTTGGGCGAGTTTTCCCATATTGAGTTTCCTAGGGTATATCTTACATTCATTGTGTGATTGATGTAGTTTTTATTGTTTTAACTCCTTTTATTGCATTCTCACCTTATTATAGTAATTTGAGCACTACATTTGTAATATAAAATTATAATAATAAGCACACACTCCATAGCAGAGATACTTTGTAGAAACTTGTAAAATCTATTATGATGAATTGTTCTAATGGAATATCCATGACATCTTATAGATCAATGACCCTTCTATAACTATATTGTAACTAATAATACTTCTATAACTATATTGTAACTAATAATACTTCTATAACTATATTGTAACTAATAATATAGAATGGGTAACAAACCATGAGAAAGTTGTAAGGAAGTTACAAGTGAGGAGAAAAGTGGTGTATAATTAAATTCAAATAGAGTTATAATCGAAGATGAGGATTGATTCATATAAAGTAAGGAGAGAGTTGTCATATCGTTGGAACATTTGCAACGTTAAGGAGACACGGTTTCTTTCTCTAAGTTGAAGCAAGAAAGAGAAGAGTATATTAGTTAAAAGGATCATATTTAATTGAGATTGGCAAGATGTAAAAGAATAAAATGGTAAAAAGCATATACAATATAGAGAAAGTACAAGAGACAACCTTTTATAGCCATGGAAATAATTTTAATGGTTCCTATGAACATATTTGACTTTAAGAGAGATTAGAGTAGAGATGGAAGGCTTAGATTTAAAGTAGAAATATTAAATAAAAAAAATATTTAAATAAGTTTTAAAATAGCATATTTTTTTTATATAATAATGAAAATATTACATCCTTTTATAAAATAATGATGTAAATAATGATTTTTAATTTTTTTTATAAAATTATAATAAAATATTCATTAAATATGAAGTTTTTTTTATACATTTTACATATCTATGTTTTAATATGTTTTAAGTGGGTTCATATATACTTAATTTTACTTCTTATAAACAATATTATAATTAAAACTATGAATCTTATAAAATAATGATGTAAATTATGATTTTTAAATGTTTTATAAAATTATAATAAAATATACATATCTATGTTTTAAGTGGGTTCATATATACTTAATTTTACATCTTATAAACAATATTATAATTAAAACTATGAATCTTATAAACACTAGTTCATTGATTCATTTACCTTTTTGAAATATATGCTTAATTTTACATTTTATAAACAATATTATAATTAAGACTCAAAATCTTATAAACACTTTTACATCTTATGGTATATATCCCAAATCCAACTTCATCTTAAATCTATTATCTTACTATAAAAAAACACAAAAACATATAAATATCAACTTTGAAATAAGTACTTAACTTCGCATATTATATACACTCTAAGATCTAAACAAAATACAAATACATTAAAACATAATACTCATTCTTTTTTATGAATTTCAAATATTTCCAAAAATCACTTTTAAAAAATATCTATGCATCCTCAATGAAACTAAACATTGTATCTAACTTTTTTTTTTCAAAGTTTAATGTACTTACTAAACCTTTTTTAAAGTTTAATGTATTTTTTTTATTTGAAAGAATTGTATCAATTTTTTCCAAATTTTATTTGACATGAAATACGTACATTAATACTTATATTTTTATCTTTTGATTCACTTCTCAAGTATGATATAAAATATTAAATAATTTTTTTTTTGATGAAATAAAGTGGACCCTTATACATGTAGTGAGCGTTGTCAATGTCATAGATGGACCCTACTATACAATCCACCAACATTATTTTGTACTCTCACTCAAATTCCACATAACTTTTTGACACGTTTGACATTCTTTATCATTTTTTCAAATCTAATCTTATTGGTAATCTCCGCTACACCGATTTTTTTTATATTTAAAAAAAAATATCTACACTATTATCAGTTTTGTGTGGTATGTGTTTACTAAATAGGTACAGTATTATCCATAAATGTATGGTCTAACAATTAATATTATAATAATGAAGTCAACCCTCCTAGCTAAGGACATCTACTCAGTCAACCGGTGAATTTTTTTTTTTTTGTGTGTAAGTTAAGTGTGTGCGCGTGTAGAAGAAACAACCCCCTCAACTCTAAGTCAACACTCGAACCAACCAGACGCAAGTAAGACGAACACAATCAAGATGACCGACATATCATAAAGACACACGAGGCCCATGCCCTGAACAGGAGGCGTGCAACTAACGGCTGTAGGCAGAGACAGACACCAGGGGTTAGGCACAGTACTGTCTCGGAAGGAAGAATCCGTCTGTAGAGTCGCAGTAGTGGAACTGTGCCTTTAAACAGCCCGAGACTACTGATACGGCTCAGAATGTGTCGCAAGAGTGGAACGGTGCCTTTAAACAGCCCGAGACTCTGGATACGGCACCAGATTCTTGACGCAGGGTAGCGTACAGGCACAAATGCTATGGCTACTGAAGGTGACTAATTCCTGCCCGACACAAGCAGTCCATCCGACCATTATTCCATCTCGGCGCATCAATAGTCAACAGAGAACCCTCGTCTACTGAGAAAACACGAGACAAGGACTCAGACCCCAACAACCGTTTATCATGACCAGGCACTAAATCTGACTTCCAGGGACAAGGGTTACCGACCCCACCAAGAAATTCATACATCCAAGCGCAGCAACAATTTAAATAAGCATCCAAGCATTAAGACGACACGGCAATTATCTAAGGATCAAGATACTAGTTAAAAACCCCAGGCTCCGTTTAAATTCTAAGTTCGACGAGATACCATTACCTACCAATCGTCAAGACCATCTTAGGTTCTCAATTAAAATGTGATAAGGTACCTACATTGACCCCTTATCAACAATGTATTTAATGGAAAGTCTCTAAGCCTAACACGTCAACATTAAATTACCACCGGTGCCCAATACCTATCATTACTATTAACCAGTATGACCATGGCGATTATCAGATATATACACAGCGAATCTACCCTCCTTTAACATCGCAAATTAAGACAATTATTACTGTTGCCAAAATGACCAGTATCGCTATTCAACATCATACTTAATCGGGACAATGCGTAACAATAATTATAATTAAAAGATCCATACTCAATCAGTATTTATAAGGATAGCCATGCTTAACTCGCTACATGAACTGACCATATATAAGAACAATTAACCCCACCTTACAGCTGCAATACAAATCATGGCAATGCTTAAATTTATCCCTAAGTACAAATAATGTTAATTAAGAAAAAGCAACAAAACTAAACATCCGAAATTGACCATATAAAGGTAACGCCTCCATTAAACGAAATATCATCTACCTTATCCTAACTTTGACATAAATTTAATCAACACATTATTCTAACCTTACTATTAACAACAATGGAATTTGGAACAGGGCTTATGCTAACACTGGTGTCGAATAGAAATAACCCAATGCCAAAATTCAAGGTGATCAATTAACCAGAGTTACCCAAGGCCAAAATTCAATTAACCAAGTCAACGATAATTAAAATGCTACTATCTAATATGACCTTCTGAACTATCATTAAAAAATGTCGATCCTCAAAAATCATAATGTCAATACTTAACCAGCCACTATTCCAACAGCTTAAACAATAATTAAGAGCCAGTAATCCATTAACTAAATTAACAATAATTGCTTAAGCCACTATTCATTAACAGCCTTACGAAAATTAAATGCCAGTGTCGAATTAACCAAATGACGGTGCGTAACTATGCATTTATTAATAACAGCTTTGCATGATAATTAAAAGGACAGCGTTCACGAGAAGAGACCCGACACCAGATGATTGATTCGCATAAGGATTCCTGAGATTTAAAAAAATAGAAATCCAGAATTAACTTGGGACGGCATTGCTAACCTACTTCTGGAAACGGCAATAAGAAAATACCTAGAGTAACCGTTACCCTAAATTCATCGTTGACCCTTAAACGGGCGACCCCTCCACTAAGCTGAGAAACAAAATTCGCATCTGACAACTGTCAGAGCCAGGGATCCGCTCAATTTTTTCCAATGACGCGTCATGGGAACTCCCGCTTTTCCACTGAACAACGCGCTCTGACAGAGGTAGGAATTTGGATTTTAAAACGACGGTGTTGGGCGAAAGGGTCGAATTAAACGCTGGCGACAAGGGCGGTTCTGGGCGATTCCTTGCCCAGCTGCAGAGGCGGCAAAGTTACACGATTTGCAACAGAAAATTTTAATTAATATTTCTATCTACCTTATCACACCGAGTGCCTTCCCGCTCGTCACCACCGAAATGGGGATTTGGTAAGGTTCAAAACTCAAATGGTTGTCAACGGTTTCAATTGATCATTACAGGAAGACGCTCTGTTGGGCACATTTTTAAAAGTTCTCGTCTGCCCAGGCGACGTAGACAGACTCGCTGTAACTTGACCTAGATATATACTTAATTGAACTGTGATTACTTATTATGTTCTGATTGGTACTTAGTAACCTTGTAAAATAATCCTGTCGAACAGAATAATACTCATGGTAAATAAAGGTGGAGCTGGACGTAAGTTATAATCTTAAATTTCCTTCTAAAAGAATAATGTGCTGGACAACACATCAGATATAAACGTATGGACATTGATGCTCAAAGACACGGTCCAGACCCTCCGTAATGTTTTCCCAGAGGTTTTGAAATTACGAGAAGTGGTATATATATATATATCATTATATACTTCAAGTGGTGGTAATAGTAATATAAATAATTTGATGTTTTTACATTTGATAGTAGCAGCTCGTAGGCAAAATGCTTCATAAGGAATATGGTTTAAAATTAAAATCCCGTGCACCAGATAGGTTGACTCATTGTACTGGGCCTGTCCGCCTGAACTTCTAAATGTCGAAGGGTAAGAAATTGAACCAACCCTTACTGGGATAAATAAGATGCCGGCAACTGGCAGCGGAATAGGGGTGGCTGCGACTGGTATTGGAATAAGGGTTCTCAACAACGCGTCCCTGGAATGCCTTGAGAGGGCAATTATAGTAATCGAACTTGGCCAGGTAGGATATCAAGACTGTGCAGATCCGGTGTAGCAAGAAATCGCAGAGTAAAGTAAACGCTGAGGGGGGGGTCGCGACAGCCAAGGGATAATGCTAGAGGGGTAGAAAATAAAATACCCAGCTCCGCATTTAAAATAAGGAAACAGACCATGAAACTTAATCCGTCCAGGTAAAAAAAAAGAACGCGGCGTGGCTGAACGAAAAACCCCATCCAAGGATAACACATTAAAAATATAGCGCATTCCGATGGGGATAGGCACCCAACCCACTAAGACCGCGAGCGCCTAAAGGGATCGCAGCATCTAATTGCGCACAGAAGTTGCCAAGATCGGCACTCGCATGCCAGTGATTAGAAATCCATTCATCCACACATTTTTTTTTTATAAACAGGGTGAACTCAATGTATAAACTATATAACCAACCACACAGCCATGAACATACTACCAGGCATTATAACTGCATCAGTGATGGTCATTGACTAAAATTATAGAGCCATAATCTAAATGCGAAATTACCAATCCGAGCATCCTACTCTATTCGTTTCAGGAATCATACCTTGGCCCCTTTTGCTTGCAGCGCTGATTCTGGTGCTCCAGCCGCTCCTGCTCCTACTCCTGCTTGCCGACAGCCACCAACTCACCGGTACCTCCCAGCCAAACGCTGGGGGTACTCTTCTTCCCCCTCAGCCCCCCATCTAAATGCGAAATTACCAATCCGAGCATCCTACTCTATTCGTTTCAGTAACACACCTTGGCCTGACTTGTTGCAGAATACTGACCGGTGTCTACCCGCTTCCCTCGCTCCTACCCCGCTTTCGTCGACAGCTCAATTAACTTCACGGCATTCTCCCACCAAACGTTCTCCCCTCACCGGTTTCAAAGGGGCCGCTACCACAATTGCGTAGAGGTTGAGGGAGAGGGTGGATAGCAGCCCTGCCATCGCCGCTAGCACTTCCGCCGTATTCGAATCAGAGGGTTAACGATTACCTAGTTCGAGGACCCACGATGCCGTGAGTCGACGGCTAATAGCCATCGATGATTCTATACAGTTTAATAAGGCAGCCTTTATTCCTTAGGGTTCTTTTGTAGTCTCCCACATGTTTCGCCTGGCGGAGTGTTGACTCCGTGGGTTATAGAGGTCTACCAATCGCCTGCCACGGGCTGAGTGGCAATCTCTTGGAGCAATGGTAATTCCGGCAAGTAATGGTCAAGACAACGAATTCCAGAGGCGAGTGGCACCCTATGCGACGTGCGGTGCGCACTGGCGGCAGGCCGCGATAAAGGTGGTTGATGGTCACCACTAGCCCTAAGTCTTAGCACTGATTAAACTCTTAAGATTTACCCTAACCAATTGCCGCCTAGTTTAGAATCTAAACCCTAAGCCTAAGACCTTCTAGAGACTGGGGGGAAATTTCAGTGTAATTTCAACAACTGAATAAAAAAAAAGAGAAGAGAAACAAATTCACTCATCACCCTCCTTTTTTAATCCAGTATTCACTAAATAAACTCCGACTCCATCACTGATCTCCCCTGCCTCCATCTCCATAGACTAGTCTAATTCATCTTACCACATCAGCCATTCCCTCCTCGTAAACCCTCCTATTCTTTGTAAAACATTCACTTACCCCTATTCTGGTTGGCCTTCGCTTAAATCTCTTCTCGACTCGAATTAGTGATACATTAATGGTCAATTAATGGATATATGCAAGTTATTTATAAAAAAAGGAGGGATGAAAAATATAAATAAGTATATTTTATTTTTATACAAACTATAAACCCTGGGCAAAAGCATGGGAAAAGGGAAATAAAATTTAAATATTTAAACTAATAAAATGAAATGGGGAAATAAATGAATAATGTAAGGGGATAAATAAATAAATAAAATGAGCGAACATGCCCCCATTTAAAAATAAAATAAAACAAAAATCAAAATGGAAAATACAACCACTAAAAAGAAAAGGAATTTGAGGAAAGTCAAAAGGGGAAAAGGGGAAACCTAGGGAAAGGGAATTAGGGTTTTGAGGGGCTAGCTGGAGGGAGAAGGAGAGGAGAGGGCTTTTTTTGGGGCTGTTGGTTTTTATTGATTGATCACCGAGGGAGGAGACTCCGACCGATTTTCTAAGAGGGGTTGGGAAGCCTCAGATATCAGGAGTGGTAGCTCAAATTGAGGCTTAGCCGAGGAGCAATTAATATTATAATAATGAAGTGATTGAATTTTTTTTCACATAAATATTAAATAATATACAATTTTTGGTGGTAAATGTTACAATAATGAAGTCATTGAATTTTTTTCACATAAATATTAAATAATATACAATTTTTGGTGGTAAATGTTACAATAATGAAGTGATTGAATTTTTTTCACATAAACATTAAATAATATACCATTTTTGGTGGTGTTTGTCAAAGTCTGTTTTAACAAAAGAGTTACCAAACAGTAGATGGTGGTTAATCTTTAACGTATATCTACACCTTTATTAACAAGTATGTGGTAAAACAAGTTGGTAATAAGGTAATTGAACTTGGATTATTAACGCAAAACCTGACTTAGAAACCCTTAATATGCCGCAGTCAATTCCATAACGCAACATATAAAAAACCAAAACATCTACGCTGTATGACATTCCACATCAGCATATCAAAATACGACCCCTTACAATTTCACGCTATATGACATTCCACATCAGTATATCAAAATATCACCCCTCACAATTTCACGCTCGTGTCGCCGTGGTCGCAACCATACGTACAATCAAAATATTTTATATCACATCGACCTATGGAAATTCCGTGACACGTGTACAGGGATTTAAATTGGTAGCTGTTGCTTTCCAACGTGGCAATTTTCGTTTTCTTTGCGCATACGTAAGTGATAGGCATAATACCCGGCGCACGCCCCGCCTCGCGGATAAAAGTTATGCGAAATGCATTTTCTTTCCTCAAAAGTAACTCATGATATCTGCCTCGGATAAAATTTATGTAAACTGTATAACGGGTTACGGATTTAAGTGTAATTTTGGTAAAAAAAATTACTATTTTGAAATGTTTTTAAGGGATAGTTTAAAGCAAAATAATGAATTTTAAAGGATGGTTTTGAACAAAATAATGAATTTTGATGGAGTATAGTGGGCAACAAGACAGGTATGGGAGATAATTGTTTTGACTATAAATCTTCATTTTATTTGGGATGGGATTGAGCTCGAGGATTGTTTTGATTCCAAGATTGTTTTGATTCCAAGATTGTTTTGACTCTTGGGTCCATAGGGAACATAAGTTTTTACATTTCCCATCACTTATTTGTTAGATTATATGGCTGGAAAGGAACAAAACTATTTTTAAAAATAGGTCTTATTCACAAGTGTTGCAGCATACAAAGTTCTGGGCATCTTCAACTCTTGGAAGGAAGCTCACACAAAAAAGATAAGAATTCATCGCATAAAGATGGGCCCTGATTTAGATGAGTGGAGCTGAAGGTTTAATCAAAATCTCGCCAAATTCTTTTTATAAATGAATTTTCAACTTTGGCGCGAGCACCAATAAACTTTTGGGTGCCTGGGCCACATTATTCTTGGCCTCTAGACTTCACATTGTTGCCCTCCAGGTACTCGGGGATTCCAGAATTGTTATTGAATGGTTGAGCAACAAGGGAGATCTACAAACAATCTCTCTCACAGCTTGGAAGGATAGAATTCATCATGTACAACCCACTTTCAATAACCTCACAGCTTGGAAGGACAGAATTAGTCATCTACAACCCACTCTCAATAACCTAAGCTTCAAACACATTTATCATGAACACAACAAATTTGATGATCAACTTTCAAAGACAACCCTCCAAGAAAAAGAGGGTATCCTATCCTACATCCTCTAGATTGATGGACATGAGGGCCCTTCTCTCTTTTTAACTCTTTTCTAAGATCCGTTTAGACTAAAGTCATATCATCTTTTCAATAAATTTTTCAGAAAATGTAACTTTTTCTTTTGAAAACAAATTATATAATATATAATTGTAAAATTTTTCCATTTAAAAAAAACAAACTTCTCGTAAGAAACTTCTTGATATTTTTTTACTTATATGGTATAGCATATTTTTAATTAACAAATAAAATTATTTTTAATTAACAAATACTTCTTGATATTTCTTACTTATATTATATGTATGGTATAACATATTTTTAATTAATAAATAAAATTATTTTTAATTAACAAATAAAAAATATTTTTTACTTTATATGGTATAGCATATTTTTAATTAACAAATAAAATTATTTTTAATTAATAAATAAAAAAAAATTAAGACAATTCTTCCATTATTATGGTATGATGTTAAATTAAATTATTCTATAAAATTCTTATAATTTTACTTTACAATAATAGTGCATATTTTTAATTAACAAATAAAATTATTTTTAATTAATAAATAAAAAAAATTAAGACAATTCTTCCATTATTATGGTATGATGTTAAATTAAATTATTCTATAAAATTCTTATAATTTTACTTTACAATAATAGTGTTGTATATTTTAGGGTTATGAAACAAAAAATTCCATAATAGTGTTGTATATTTTAGGGTTATGAAACAAAAAATTCCATAAATTAATTTAACTTGTGGCTAAGTTACAATCTTAAATTAGATTATTATATAAACTTCTTATCATTTTTTCTTATAATGATATTTCACAATATATTTTAGGGTTAATAAACAAGAAGGTTTTATAAGTCAATTTAATGTGTGGCTATGCTACAATTTTAAATTAGATTATTATACAAAATTTTAATAACAAATTTCTTGTCATTTTCTTTTTACAAAGATGCAATATATTTTAGGTTTAACAAACAATTGGGTTTTAGAAGTCAATTTAACAAACAATTGGGTTTTATAAGTCAATTTAACAAACAATTGGGTTTTATAAGTCAATTTGAAATGTTACCAAGTTGTAACTTTAAATTAAATTATATTTTAGTTTTAACAAACAATTGGGTTTTATAAATCAATTTAACAAACAAATGGTTTTTATAAGTCAATTTGAAATGTAACCAAGTTGTAACTTTAAATTAAATTATTATATAATTTTTTTATAACACTCTATAAGAGAAAAATTTTCTTTTATAATGATATCTTACTATATATTTTTGAATTAATAAACAAGATAGTTTCATAACACAATATGAGTCCTGGTTAAGCTGTGACTTTAAATTAGATTATCATCAAACTTCCTTTGACAAACTTTGTGTCGTTTTCTCTTTTAAATGATATTTCACCATACTTTTTTAAATTAAATTATATACATGTATAATCCAAAGAGTTAACTAAATCAATAGTTATTGACAATATTATTAAACATTTGACTAATTTCTTTCTATATAAAACTAAAAACAAATTAAAATAATAAAATGTAGAAAGCTTAATAGATCACTTAAGTTTTAAACATTTCTTAAATAAATTATTTATATGTACAGTTTCTATGTTCCCAGTGCTTAATGTTTCCCATATTTTGGTCTTTCTCTTGGATGCTACTACCACCTAAAACATTCAACACTATGTAGTGAACCAATCATTATTTCACTGCTTTTTCATCCTTAGATAATGAACATCAAATTTATTGTTTTGTATGCTTAGAGTTCAGAAACAAACTAAATATTGAAGGTGGATGCAATTGGATGAAAGCTCAAGAGAAAACTGAATAGGCATTGGTAGTAACCTAAGAACACATTAAATCTACAACCATTCCAGAATATAACCGGTGTTGCCTTATGAAGGAAAGTGGAGGTAGTGAAGCACGACGACCATCTGCTAAAAACAAGTGGGGAACAATATATGACTAAATTTAAGCAATCGCCCTAACTTGACTTCAAATCTTACATATAAACCATGAGCTTTATTTTCTTGGGTTGCTGGGAACTTAGTTTGAGGTTGAATCTTCTTAGGGATGGCTTTGATGCATTTCCTCAGTGATTTTGCTTGGAGAGATGATGAACGAGACGTTTCCTTTTTCATTCATGCTCTTCAATCCGGGATACCTTATTCCCATGCTTGAATAAGACTTGATGGTGGCTTTGGGTGTATGAGAAGAAAAAACGGTGAGTGGTGGTCATTTTATTTGATTTTAATAAATATTTTTCTCATTCAAACACTTTTGTTGAAGTATAATATATATATATATATATCATGGATGGTCACCATATGTTCTTTATATATAGAAATCTCATTATTGTAATAAGATACAATTGCCACCTTCTTCATGAAGATTTTTGAGATCAAAGATTAGTTGAGTGCTATTGGTGAAATCATCTCTGACAGAGAACTTGTCATGATTACCCGTCATGATTACCCTTAATGGTCTTCCAAGCCATTGGGATCCATTCATTCAAAGTATCAGTTGGAGATCCAAATTGTCAAGGTTTGATCATTTATGGGTAGACTATACTCAGGAGGAGACCAAAGTTGTAGCTAGAGATGTGCAATGTTCCCATCATGATGGAAATCAAGCCCCTGCTACTCATGCAAGGAAAGGCAAAGGAAAAAGAAGAGGTTTCAACAAAACATTTAAAGGAAGGAAGTCAACACCAACTTCAGAACACAAAAAGAAAGACATGTCAAAGATTTGTTGTTTTAGGTGTGACAAGTATGGCCACTATGCGAACAATTGTGCTACATTGAAGAAAGGAAAGCATCATGCTTCCATTGCTAATGTTGATTCAGAACCACCTCAGAGCAAGTCAAGGAATGCAAGCATAGACGATGAAGAGTTCGTCTTCATTTCATCTCTCTCAAGTATGGTTCCTACTAATAATGATAATTGGTTGATTGATAATGGTGATTCCATACATATGACTAGATACAAAGAGCACCTTACAGATCTACTAGAAAAATAATCATGTTTGCATTTTGTACTTGGTTATGATGCCATATATATTGTGAAGGGAGTTGGATCCACTTCCTTAGAATTGGATTCTGGCACCCCACTCCATTTGAGTGATGTATTATTTGTACATGGGATGAGAAGGAACCTTGTTTATATTTCAACGTTGGAGAACAAAGGCTACAAGGTTGCTTTCTCTAATGGAAAGGTTCTTGCATGGAACGAGCGAGAACTCTAGTATGGATTCTTCTCGGGTGATTGGTGTTCAAGAGGACATATTGTACAGATTGATTTTCGACCAGTTCAGCCCTTGATACATGATTCTATCAGTTTGGGTGAACTATGGCATAAGAGACTTGCTCATTTACATTATAGAGGTCTTCCCACTCTGGGGAAGATGGTGATAGGCCTTCTAAAGATCCATGTTGAACACAATGGAATTTGCATAGGTTGTGCTCTTGGAAAGAATGCTAAGGGTTCCTTTCCGAGCAGTGATAACAAATCCAAGGCGGTATTAGACTTGGTTCATACAAATTTATGTGGACCCACGATAGTTGATTCCTTGAGTGGATACCTATACTATGTGATATTCATTGATGAACACTCTCAGAAGACTTGGATTTAATTCTTGAAGACCAAGGATGGAGTCCTTGCCATATTTCAGGAGTATAGAGAACAAGTTGAAAACTTGATCGGAAAGAAGATTAAAGTGTTGAGATCAGATAATGGAGGAGAATACACCTCCCATGATTTCAATGATTTATGCATTGAGGTAGGGATCAAGAGGGATTGCACCGTTCCTTACAACCCTCAACAAAATGGGGTCATAGAGAGAAATAACATATCTATTTTTGAGGTAGACAAGGTGATGATTCATGATCAACATTTACCTATGTTTTTGTGGGTAGAAGCATCCATGACTGCAGTGTATGTTCAGAACAAAATTCCTCATAAAACTTTGAGGAACATGACTCCCGAGGAGGCCTTCACCGGAGTCATGTATGAGATTGGACACTTCAGGATATTTGGGTGTCCAATAAACATTCATCTACCCAGGGAGAAAAGGATCAAGCTAGAACCTTTAGGCATAAAGGGTACATTTGTGGGGTATAATGAGTCTTCGAAGGCATACCAAATCTACATCCCTTGTCAGATACAGATTTAGGTGAGTAGAGATGTTACCTTTGAGGAGGAGGTAGACTTTAGGAGATCTAGATGATCTCACATGGAGATTGATAATGAGAGACGGGAAGAGATGGTTCCTTCTCCCCCTCACCCTCCAACAGTTCAAAGGGAGACATTTGAGACTACTGGTCCAATTGATCTTGTTGATCTTGTAGCTCCAGTTGATATTCCTAGAGATATTGCAATAGGTCGAAAGAGACCTACATGGGCTCGCCAGACTCTGCAGGAGGCAAAAGGACATGTAACTCCTCATTGTACCTTCCGAGAGAGAAATATACCTCATAGATATTCGTGTTATGCCGCAGCTATGAGCCACATCATTGATTTTGAGCCTTCATGTTATGAGGAGGAATCTAGACAACCAATATGGAGAGATGCCATGACATATGAGTATCAGTCCATCATGAAGAATGATGTGTGGGGTTCAAAACAAGTGTTGTTGATCCCAACCTATACTACAAGACCGTTAATGGTGATTCCATGATTTTGGTCCTCTACGTTGATAATTTATTCCTCACCAATACAGAGAGCCTTATTGTTGAATGCAAGTATGTGTTGGCGTCTAAGTTTGAGATGAAGGACCTTGGTATGATGCACTACTTCTTGGGACTAGAGGTGTGGTAGAGAACCGATGAGATCTTCTTAAGTCAAGGGAAGTACACAGTTGAGATATTGAAGAAGTTCGAGATGTGGAACTGTAAGCCCATGGCTACACCAATGGTGACAAATCTAAAGAAAATACGTGTGTCTTCTTCTGATTCCGACGAGATTGATCGACCCTGTACATACAGCTGATTGGATCATTGATGTATCTGGTTAGCATCAGACTAGATATTTTCTATGTAGTGAGTGCACTTAGCCAGTTTATGAGTAAGCCGAGATAGACACACTGGATTGTTGCGAAGCATGTGTTGACATACCTGCGAGGCACAATTGGACATGGTATGAGATATACTTCCAATATTGACATGAGACTGGAGGGATATACTGACTCTGATTGGGTAGGGAGTGCAGTGGACATGAAGAGAACCTCCAGCTGTTTCTTCACTTTGGGATCTGCCATGGTTTCCTGGTGTAGTAGGAAACAAACTTATGTGGCTTTGAGAACCGTAGAAGTAAAGTACGTTGCATTGAGTGTGGCAGTCCACAAAGCAGTGTGGATTCGAAACCTCCTCATAGATTTATTTGGACATGTGTTGGATTTCATTGTTAATCATTGTGATAACCAGAGATGTGTGAAGATCTCAGAGAATCCATTGTTTCATGACAAATCGAAACACATTGAGATCAAGTACTGTTATCACACAAACTTGTCAGATTCCCGTGGGGTTGTGGTTTCTACCTAAGTCTGTGTTTTTCCTTCTGTCTCTCCTTTCGCAGACCAATTCTTAAGTTTTTCCCCTTTGGCTTGTAAAATCGTTTTTGTTTTCCCCCCTCTGTGTTTAAAGTGCCACGGTCTCCCTGTTTTCCCAACCCCTATCCAGTCGTCCAAGTCTTTGTTTACACAGGCCGCAGTCGCGGGCTTAAAGCAAGACACTCAAAGAAGTTCGTTCTGGACCCGAATCAAGTTAAGGCAGGTTCAACTTTCAATGGTGGGAATTACATGTGGAGTTCAGATTAGCGGCTCATGGGCATTCAAAATCTTAAAATTTGCGTGAAGTATAGTGCCAGAGAAAAAGGCCCAAAGAGAGCATGAGCCGTTGATTTCTAAAGGGATAGGTGGCAGTTGATCCAAGTGTTCGGGGAAATAAGCTTCAAGAGTTTCGAAGTGAGAAGTGTGTGGAATTCCCGAAGTGCCGAAGCCTGAACTCCTGAAATAATACGAGCCATAAAAAGCTGAGGACGTGTGGAAGTAGATCCCTCGCTTCAGAGTTCTACGCTCCGGAGAATTGAGGGAGTTAAACATTGCAAAGTCCTGAAGTGTTGAATTTGTCGAAGCTGCTGAAGTGGCTGAACTCCCGAAGGCCCGTAATGGATTTGACACGTTGATCAACAAGAGCCACGTGTCGTCAGATCCCTAGCTCTAGAGAATTTGCTTGGAAAAAATAAAGTTTGACTATTGAAAGGCCCGGAGGCTGACCCACCAAGCAAATCTCAGTCGTTGTTTCGAAAGGGAAGATTTGATCCATTGATTTGGAGGGGCCATATTTGAGCCCCTGATCGTGAAGTCTCATCCAAGATCATGATATCAACGACCACATTCCATTGTGGGAACACAACATGCTCGGGCGATAATTTTCTTGAGCAGTCCCACAATTGAAACCATGGTAAGTCGAGCGATACGTGGCAAAGGGAGATGGATTGCGGACCCAAAAGAGGTCTAAATCCAAACCACCTTTGAGCGGCCCCGCAATCACGTGCTCATATAAAATCCTATCCAAGAGCAGCGCATGGTTGTCCCCTGTGCATATGATATCAGACTACCACCTGCAAATCTCACATTTGTCACAGACAAAAACCATTCATGGCCTCGAGGCGTCAGGATGGACTTGTAGAAGTCATTGGCACTGTCTGAGAACAATTATGGGTGCCAGTCATAGTCCTAATCCCAATGAAGACATCTATTGAATATTTTGGGTAGCAGTTGAGACCTCACCTCATCCCATAGATGGAAAAAGTTGCAGAGAGCATCCATGAAGGCACACTTACGATCCAAAGCTTCCTTATGGGCAAAGTTTCCTGCGAAGCACATAACTATGCCTGGCTCGCGTCTGACATAATGAGGTCTGCACAACCTGACAAAGTGGGCACCAACTGAAGGCTTTGAAGGCAGTGATTTGATCACATTCCTGGTGGTTGCAACATTTTAGTATATATAGGCAGTCTTGATATTTTGTTAAGGTCGATGGTTGAACAGTGCTCCCGTATTGTAAACTTTTTATGAAGAACATTGGTTCTTTGGTTATGTATTTGTTTTTTAGATATCTTGTTTAATGAAAGTCAACTTCTTTTCCATCTTATTTGCCTCTGATACTGAGAGAGTTCATGTTTTATTGATTCACATGGATTGTTGTAATTGTATTATGATAAATGTTTGATTATAGTACTGTTTTGATTTCTTTCAGCTTCCTTGAAATTTGAATCCAAGAAGACCTTGTGTTTAAGCTTTTCCTCCTTAGGCCACTGGAAACTATGATGTTCATAGAAAACCTCTACACCTTTCTCACTAAATCTTCCTCCTATTCACCCTTACTCCAACTTACTGACTGAAGTTAATCAAGACCTCACCTACAGGTGCATACCAGTCCATTTTTCTGAGTTAAAACAATACCATCTTGAGTCTGCGCCCATTTGACCTCTTTAAAACCAACCCGTGACATAAAAATATGATGGGCACTGGGCTTACCTCCAACACAATCTAGAGGTGACTTCTAGTGCTAACATTTCTAGCTCCATTTTCAGGGAACGAATTGAAATTGTTTCCCTGGGATAGAACGACAAAGAAGCTTCCGATTCTGAAGGTGCATCAGATATCAGAACCATTGAATATTGCAGCTGTGCACCTGGCGACTCCACTATTACGACTCCACTGTTTCAGCTGACCCAGAGAGGATTATTTAAGAGCAGGAAAGCTTTCTCATAAAAAAATTTGTTGTTGTCTCGGATTGAAAAGCTCTTCGGGAGAACGATAATGACCAGGTCTGGTCTTTGATGGTGAACAAAGACCAGACACTTTCAGGCTACATATCATTCACCTGGAAACTCCATGATTAAAGAACCCAATGGCGACTCCACTAGTTTGAAATGGACCAGATCTTATCTTAGAGGTTTTCTTTCTGTGATTTTTCAAAAATAGTTGGTTTCCCTAACCCACCACCTAGTAGAGATGAATGGGAAAGTATCCTTCCTAGATTCCGAGGAAAATGGTGGGAAGTACCAGCTGAGAATTTACTGGACTTTCATGAATTTATTCATAGACTTCATATCGTGCATGAAGATATTCATATTAAGATTTTCAAGTATTCATTACAGGGGGATTGCTCATGATTGTTGTCGATCTCTTCCCGTTGCAAGCATCAACTCTTTGACTAGTTTTCATGCAGCTTTCAATTCGTTTTATAAAGATTATTTTCTAGCTGAGTGTATTTATGAAAACTGTTGTGATGAGTTTTCTTTGTTTTATAAATATTTTGCCTCTCACAAAGATCAGTTTTGTGATGAAGTTGTTATTGTGGAAGAAAGCATTTTCCATAAAGAGCATGAGGTGTTGAATGACATTCATTATGATAGAGATAACATAGAAATGTCTGGCATCATATCAGACGTGTTTGTTGTTTTAAGCATTCATGAAGATCAACATGTCTCTTCTAAATATCCCAATCTCGAAGAGCAAGTGTATTCTGCAGAAGATTTTTCTCCTGACTATGAAGCTGAGATAGATGAAAAGTTAGCACAAAAGCTAGGGAAGGCTCCTCTATGTTTTTTCCTAGTTTTTCAGAGTCGAAGGCAGAGTTTGTTTGCTGCTCTTATAAAGGAAATGCAGAGGATATTCTTGTCCTGGAAACTGTAAGTGAGCAAATATCACCTGGGATTATCCAACCTGCATCTGTCCTCCACCCACCTATATACTCTGAGAACATCGAATGACGACTGAGAAACAATGAAGTACAGGAGGTAATTTCTTACCAGTTGAGCTTTCCTGATTATAAATTTTGTGACCCCGTGGGGTTGTATATGGAGTTGTGTTTTCCAAAAGCACTGGATCCTACAAGGTTATTCATATTATCATTACTTAGAGGTATGGTCGGTGCTCCAAATCATGTTCCCGTTCTGCTATCATACTTCCCTTACCTTTTGTGGATCATTTGCAGCGAAGAGAATAATTATATTACCGAGCAATCTGGGTGGCTATGGTGGAAGTTTTCTTTCACCTAGTGTTTTGTAAAAATCAATTAGCCTAGGAATGTACATAAATAAGCTCTTTTTGGAGCCCATGTATTTTCTTTTGTCTAGAGTAGTTATCGACTTGTAATCCTCAGCAAGATGTTTTTTGAGCATGACTCCATAACCCAACAACTAAGGCACTAGAACTACTTGTTCTTGACAGCTTGCGGGGAGCATGCCATCCCCTGTGGAGCCAAATGTTATCACACAAACTTGTTAGAGTTCTGTGGGGTTGTGGTTTCTACCTAAGTCTGTGTTTTTCCTTCTCTCTCTCCTTTTGTGGACCAATTCTTAAGTTTTTTCCCCTTCGGCTTGTAAAATCATTTTCGTTTTCCCCCCTCTATGTTTAAAGTGCCACGCTCTCCCTGTTTTCCCAGCCCCTATCCAGTCATCCAAGTCTTTGTTTACACAGGCCGTAGCTACGAGCTCAAAGCGTGACACTCAGAGAAGTCCATTCTGGACCCGAATCAAGCTAAGGCAGGTTCACCTTTCAACGACAGACATTACATGTGGAGTTCATATTAGCGGCTCGTAGGCGTTCGAAATATTAAAATTTGCACGAAGTATAGTGCTGGAACAAAAGGCCCGAAGAGAGCATGAGGCGTTGATTTTTAAAGGGAAAGGTGGCACTTGATCCAAGTGTTCGGGGAAATAAGCTTCAGGAGTTTCGAAGTGAGAAGTGTGTGGAATTCCCGAAGTGTCGAAGCTCGAACTCCCAAAATAATCTGAGCCATCAAAATTTGAGGATGCGTGGAGGCAGATCCCTCGCTTGGGAGTTCTACGCTCTGGAGAATTGTGGGAGTTAAACATTGCAAAGTCCTGAAGCGTCAAATTTGTCGAAGTTGCCGAAGTGGCCAAAGGCCCGAAGTCCCGAAGTCCCATAATGGATCTGAGCCTTTGATCAACAAGAGCCACATTTCATCAGATCCCTAGCTCCGAATAATTTTCTTGGAACAAATAAATTTTGACTATTGAAAGGCCTGAAGGCCGAACCGCCAAGAAAATCTCTGTCATTGTTTCAAAAGGGAAGATCTGATCCATTGATTTGGAGGGGGAAGGTTTGAGCTTCTGATCGTGAAGCCTCATCCAAGATCATGATATCGATGAGCATAGTCCATTGCGGGAACACAACATGCTCGAGCGATAATTTTCTTGAGTGGTCTCGCAATTGAAACCATGGTAATTCAAGAGCGATACGTGGCGAAGGGAGATGGATTGTGAGCCCAAAAGAAGTCTAAATCCAAACCACCTTTGAGCGGCCCTGCAATCACCTGCTCATATAACATCCTATCCAAGAGCAGCGTGTGGTCATCCCCTACGCATATGATATCAGACTTCCATCTGCAAAGCTCACATTGGTCATAGACAAAGACCATTCATGGCCTCAAGGCGTCAGAATGGACTCGCAAAAGTCATTGGCACTGTCTGAGAACAATTATGGGTGTCAGGCCCAGTCCTAATCCTAATGAAGACCGTTATTGAAGATTATGGGAAAAAATTGAGACCTCGCCTCATCCCATAAATGGAAAACGTTGCAGAGAGAAACCATGAAGGCACACTTACGATCTGAAGCTTCCTTATGGGAAAAGTTTCCTGCGAAGCACATAACTATGTGTGGCTCGCATCTGACATAATGAGGTCTGCACAACCTAACATAGTGGGCATCGACTGAAGGCTTTGAAGGCAGTGATCTGATCACATTCCTGGTGGTTGCAACATTTTAGTATATATAGGTAGTTTTGATATTTTTTTAAGGTCGATGGTTGAGTAGTGCTCCCATATTGTAAATTTTTGATGAAGAACATCGGTTCTCTGGTTATGTATTTTTTTTTGAGATATATTGTTTAATGAAAGTCAACTTCTTCTCCATCTTATTTGCCTCTGATACTGAGAGAGTTCATGTTTGATTGATTCACATGTATTTTTGTAACTGTATTATGATAAATGTTTGATTATAGTATTGTTATGATTTCTTTCAACTTCCTTGAAATTTGAATCCAAGAGGACCTTGTGTTTAAGTTTTTCCTCCTTAGGCTGCTGGAAAATCTGATGTTCATAGTGGACCTCAACACTTTTCTCACTAAATCTTCCTCCTATTCACCCTTACTCCAACTTACTAACTGAAGTTAATCAAGACCTCACCTACAGGTGCATACCAGTCTAGTTTTTTGAGTTAAAAAAATATCATCGTAAGTCTGCGCCGATTTGACCTCTTTAAAACCAATCCGTGACATAAAAATCTGATGGGTACTGGGCTTACCTCCAATGCAATCTGGAGGTGACTTCTAGTGCTAACAAGTACCATTACATTCGATACATGGTGTAGAGGAAGGAAGTATTAGTGTATTACCTTCCTACAAATGAGTAGGTTGTTGATGTTCTTACCAAACCCCTTACAAGGACGAAGTTCAAGTACTTCCGTGATAGAATTGGGGTGGCAGAGAATGCCTCCCTCGCTGAGAGCGAGTGTTGATGTTTGCAACTTCGTGAGACAATCTCCAGATCATACTCCTTTGTGAACGAGTTGAGTTGATCTATGAGGACACATATTCGAGATGGATAAGTGGGTTTGGGATTATATCCAAACGTTCCTTGTGGAGAGAACATGAGGACACGTCAAGGGAGTTTACCTTGACGTCACACACTGTGGGGAGTTGACCCTAGTGTTTATAGAGGGATTAGCCTCTTCACTTCCATAAGGGAGTGCCATGTGTGATAGACCTTTTTCTACAATGTCCCAAGTAATCATCGAGCGAACCTTCTCCTAGAGGCTAGATTAGGTTGCAGACCAAGGGAGATAGGATGCATTTATCACAAAGGTTTATTTGTGGTAAATGGGCCCAGGCATAGTCCTTCCTTGATCATGACAAGGCATAATATGGACTCGAGGTGCTTGAGGTGCTTTCCACATGTCAATTAGCATTGAGATGACATTCACTCACAGGAGTGTACTTGTGGTGAATGACCATCGTGTGGTGTTTGTCCTAGTCATGGTTATTTGACAAGGAATGATAAATACTCAAGATGCTAGATGCTATCACATGCAGGCCCATTGTGAACTTGATCTCAGAGAGATTCAATTGTCTCAGAGGGAGAGTCACAGAAGGAGTTTCTCCTCGGTTTAGGTGGGAGAGAAACATCTCCCAAGACTGACAGACAAGTGTCATGAGTCTAGGGTGAGGTTTATATACTTCAGAGACAAGCTTTGGCATGATGAAGAATGTCTCTCTTGTTGAGAGGGAGTGTCGATGTTTGGACNTATATATATATATATATATATATATATATATATATATATAAGTAGTTATTTATTATCCAAGGGACACATCCTTTCATGGATGTTCACCATATGTTCTCTATATATGGAAATCTCATCATTCTAATAGGATATCAATATATCGTAATCATTTTGTCTTAACATTTTCTACTGTACTTGTGTCTCTGTGCATGGTTATGCTTCTTGTAATATTGGTTATTGTTGTTGCTTTTGTTCATGGTTTATGCTTCAGTTCATGTAAATTTGTAAAGAAACTGAATGTAATTGAACAACATTAATCTCCAACACAAACACCGTCGCAAACAAAATATGGACCAATGAATAGGCCCTCCAAACACTGACATAGACAAATGGAGGACTGGACATGGTGAAGATGAGAACATTGCTAAACAAGACCTCCATAAAAATAGTGTATTGTTCACTACTTGCACTAATCTTGCATTAGATCTTCAAAGGAATCCATATATGTCACAAGTAATTCGTTTCTCCTTAGATTGTACTATTTCATATGTTTGTCGTATTTGAATACAACTATTTAGAATATAGATCATATGAGAATGTATGCTTTCATAGTTTTCCATGATTGTAGAGAATATTTCTGGATACACACTATGTACAAGTTTTTGAAATGTCCAAAGTTTCAAGTGGACACTCCACCCATCATCAAGGACAACCAATATAGATCATGTTTTCATGATAGACCTTCATTCTCTCCATTACACATGACACAAGGGAGTTGTTAAGGAGATGTGTCAGATCTCTATTTTTTCCTTTTACAATGACTAGGCCAATTTCGCCGAGAAAAATAGGGCCACTAGAATATTCCCTACATTTTGGTACAAGAGGAGTATGCAATGCTCAAACCAATTTCTAGATCTATCCACATCCAAGATAGGTCCTTGCATGTAGTTTGCCACATGTTTATATACAACACCACATTACATCTATATATTGATGTCAAGTTGCATTAAGTGTATGTGAAGATATCAATTAGATGTTATAGAGTATTTATTGACATTAAAGTGTTAATTCTTGACCTTACCTTAGTAATAAAACTTTAACGTTGATATCTAAATAAAAAAATTTAAAAATGATTTTTTTAATTTAAATTAAATATTATAATATATGGTATTTAAGTTTTTTTTTCAGGTTAAATGTTAAACTTTACAGCTGAACAAAATAATAAAATTTAAAGGTTAAATAATATGAATTCAACGAATCCGAATGTTATAATACTTTAGGGATTATTAATAAAATGCTATAGTAAGTACTAAAAGTAAGGATTAATAAGTAGAAAAACCATTGCATGTAAATATGAGTGTATTAGTTGATTTGATTTGTTCAAACTAACAACAATACACAATTAATAATAAGTAGAAGAACCATTGCATAACATAAACTGTATGTATTTTTACTTATTTTCACTTATTTTCATAATTAATAAGTAGAAGAAACATTGCATGCATAAATTGTATGTATTTTTAATTATTTTCAATTTTTTTGGTTGGTTTTATTTTTGGAGAAGTTAAATTTTAACACTGAAATTATTATGAGGAAATCTGATTGGAACCCCCTTAGAATATTTCCCATGTATCTAGTCCAACCCGAAACCCGGAAAATCAAGTTTTCCAATCACCATTTGATTTTTATTTCCCCCGAGAGGTCATAGGTTTGGAATTTGAATCCCCACGATCATGTGTGTAGCACCCACATTCATAGTCTTCTTGATTTCATTCATCCAAGTTAGAATCCAATCCCCCCATCGACCATGATGTAATTAGGTTCGAATTTTCTTTCATCAAATGGTGCGGCCTTCAATTCCATCCCATAATTCTTCTTCTCAAGCTAGAATTTAAATGCATCGAATCTGGCACTAGCAACGTTTGAATCGAATATGTTGGCTCACCCGAAAGGCCTAAAACAAGCTGCAAAAAACACCCACAACCACTTGGAATTGGATTGGCTTCATAAATCCCTCCTACACATGCTCTTCACTCCCTCCTCTGTCACCAAAACAATGTCGGAACTAGAGTTCCCTCTGGCTAAAAAAGATTAAAAATAGGTCAATGACTATCTTGTTAAACATTAGACCAACACTTGTTCCTTGTAAATTTCAAAGGCACCCTCTAATCAAATTAATTGCTACTAGCATACAACATAACAAGGTGGTATTCCATGGTAATAATACACATCCTCAACAGAGAACCAAAACTATATAAAGTGGGTTTTTAATGCATTTGCACAACTTTATAATATGGATTTTGTGCAATCTATCTATGCAGGATGGTGTGGCTTTTCCTTTGAAAGTCGCTCAAATTAACCTGAAGTGAAATCTCAACCACATTTGATGCAATTAATGCCAAAAATCCCATCATAGGTACTCTAAGGATGAGGTACTAGGCATCCTCATGCTCCATACCCATTGCAAGATTGTACTGTAGTGGTTCCATGTCTCTTCAAGGTATGGGGGACCACATCCCAAGTTGCACCATTCACACTTGGAGCTATCTTTAATAGAGCTTGAAGATTGGAAATAAATAGAAGCCATGGAGCAACATTCAAACAAGTGAATTTTGTGCAAGGTTATCGTGTTTGAATGATCCTTGAGAACCACATTCTTGAGCCATCATTTTGTACATCCATAGCCAATAGCTAGTGTATTGTTTTCTTCCCATGAAGAGTTCTTACACACTTCTTTGCTAAGAGAGCAAAAAGAGAAGCCCCAAGGAACACAAAAGAACTCTCCCAAGGAGGAAGGGGGAGTTCACTTACACTCACTCATCCTCTACGGTATAACAACAAAGTTTTTTCACTGGTATATGATCATCATTGCTTCCACTTTTATTGTTGGTGTTATTTTCGTTCTTTCTACTTATTTCTTTTCCTTTCATTATGTGTTTGCAATGGTATTCATGTTTATGGACTAATTCAAACCACTTATATGTTGTATATCTTTCATCCTAGCTACACAAAGGTTGCTTTTGCTCACCCAAGTGACTAAAAAAACCAAACAGATTGACGACTCCAACTCATTTTCTAACACATGGTTCACCTTTCCTAGGTTGTTGGAGATATTTCTCTCATCTAATTTATTTCGCTGGCTACCAAACTAGCCTATCCACAACCTTAAACCATATCTTTAGGCCCCCATCCAAGCAAAATTATTTTTTCGCAGTGCAGGAATATGGATGACTATTGAAAGAACAAACACATAAATTTGCACAAATCCCATGACTATGACATTCCCAGTCTGTGATATTGGTGCTTCTATCGCTAAATATATCGATGCAAATCCCCTTTCTCACAAGATTGTAGATGATTTTCATTTTAGTTTGCAGATAGGGGATAATATTTAATTTTATGCACTTTTTAACACTCAAAAAATTGGTTTTAATTTGGTTCATTCTTGCATAAGTAGATAGTCAACTTAGCTTGGTAGGGAGGTTGAAAAGAACCATATTTATTTCCCTTGTCAAGTGGATGGCTTCTTAAAAGGCACATGCACTATTAATTAGATCTTTTCATGTTATCATTTGGATTGTTCGGGATTAGGAGTGAATCGCATCAACTTAGTATGCTCTCTACCTCGCACCTTAGGGTGATCTTGGTAGACCATAAAGGTTGACGATCTCTTCATCTCCCTCTATAATCAAAACAAACATAGAAATTAAATTAATCATAGTAATGCACCCACATGTGCACATCTTTGGTGTATTTTCAATTTACAAAACTAGGGAGATTAAAGGATTGAAAAGACCACCATTGTCCATATCTCTTGCAAACTAGAATAGTTTCATTTTAACAAAGTAGTTGCAATACAACATAATAGGGAGTTTAAAGGACTGAAAGGTCCCCACAATGTCCATATCTTAAACAATCTAGGACATGTTTTAAAATTTTCTGCAAGGTTGTAAAAATCACATTTTAGAGTTTATATTAAGGAGAAAGTAATAGGCCCCATGATGTCCACATGATCCAATTTCACTCACACAAAAAATTTGCACTCACTAACATTTGCACACAGTTTCACCTACACACAATAAGGAATATGAAGTCCACCTTCTTTGAGTATGATCTTCTCCTTGTGCCTAAAATCGATCCAAGATAATAAAAAAAATCAAGTAGTTATAAAGTATCTTTCATCACACCCTTAAATTAAACGCATTATTTCATGACCCCAATCCCAAAATATTAAAAGGGAAACTCTAAATAACCCACTAAAATCCTCCTTTGTGAGGTCACAAAACAATATTTAGTATAGGTTAGGATTTCAAGGGTAAGCATCCAAACAACCCCTCTTCATCACTTTTCATTTGAAACTTAGAAGTTGACTTTTTAGGGTGCTTTAAAATCCTTCACCTTAAGTGTACTACACCATGTTGTTTTTCTTCATATGAGATATGATCAATATATTATTACAATGATGAGTGTTCCATATATAGGGAACATATGGTGACAATCCATGAAAGGATGCGTCCCTTGAATAATCAATAACTATTTATTAATATTGTTATCACTGAAATTTCGTCCGCACAGGGCGACAAGAACTCCACATCATCAGCACAGAAAAACAGTCATTCATGGCACAAAGATTAACTCCACAGCACAGAAAAAGGGTCAAAACTATGCAAAAATGGCCAAAAAAAATTAAAAAGCGCGACACCCACTAGGCGCACGCGCGTGCGCAAGATCTTCGTATTTTGAGCGCATATGCGCGGCTGTGGGGTGCAAAACCCGCGCGCCTGCCAAACGGCGCATTTATGAAGCTGGTCGCCCTCCCAACCACTAATGGATCGGCTCCCAAGTCGATTTGACATCAAATCCG